>VDFB02037956.1:0-117754 GCA_007258455.2 Sequoia sempervirens | reverse complement strand
CTCTCCCATAAGCATACATACATGACACACTAGTATACATATACATACAAACATACAAACATATCAACAAACATTCAATAAAGTGGAATTTAACTAAAGAAAGACATAACGCGAGCGCGTTATTTGTTGCTAGCAATGCTCCTTGAAGAGGGAAAATGTCAAAAGCAAAATATAACGCGAACGCGTTATAACATGAGCGCGTTATAACGAGAACGTGTTATAACGCGAACGCGTTATATTTTGCATTGGGAATCCCTGAGCCTTAGCTTTGGTATTTGCCTTGGAATACCAACCCAAAGGCTTGGAGGGCCTTCCCAAAGACCAGAGACGTGTTTTTTCCAAATTCAACAAATTTTCACATAATTGAGTTCATGCTCACCATCAAGATTGCATCTGGTTCAATATCAAGAAAATCGAACACATGGGTAATATTAGGTTCTTTATTAGCTTTCCAACGATGTAATTTTTTTCACTTTCTAACAATGTTAAGCCTTTCATCCATAATTTCTTTTGTTTGTATGTTCGTTTTTCTTCAAAAAGCAGTGTTTAGTATTTTTTTCGCTATAAATTAACCGTTTATCAAAATTTGAAATAAATTACATTTTTAGAAACTAGACTCCATTTCACAAATTTAAAAAAAAATAAAAAAATAAAAATCTATTACTTTCAAAAAAATTTAGGGGGAGCACGCCCAAAATTATGCTTTTTAGGAAGTGCCCACTTAGAAAATTGTCTAATAAAAATCAACATTCATTAAAAATTATCGAAATCCAAATTTTACTACATAATTTATCTTAACTTCCGACCAGAGCGATTTGGAAAATACTACAAAGTCCACTGCTGGTCAATGTAAGAGTTAAGTAGTGTTATGTTTTTCCTATTTTCGCAACAACAACAATTTGTGTGTGTCCTCTTTTTGAACCCCTTAATCTCAACCATTTTCAAAATAAATTAGTAGTTTAGAAAGTAGACTCGAAGCACTGCGGTCCTTGTTTTTGTTGCATCTAAAAATTTTGAGTGTAGCTATCCTCAATTTCACATCCAAAGTCAGTATTTCCTGATTTCATAAAAAAAAGTGGCCACTTAAGCCCCTTTTTTGGGAACCATCTTGGTGCACTTACCCTTGAGTGAAAAATGAATGAATTTTAAGGAGATTAAAGAAGAATCTACCATTTTCGGGGTTAGTTGGTCGAAGAGGGATGTTACAAATCGACCCCAATTGGGTGTGTAACACCTCTTCCAACTTCAGACGTGGGAATCTATCAGGGACGACATCGCATCGCACGAATGTTCACGCGCCGTACATGCATCCCTGACAAATATTCTCTCACCAACACAAGGGACAGACACCAAATGGATGGAAGGTAGTTGGGTGACATAGAATTTTTCCTTCATATTTTATTTTCTAAGCTAAGGATGCGTGAAAGGTTAATTTGTGTAAAGGGTGCAAATTTGCTCCTATACAAATATATATATTATTTTATCCATTTTTCAAATAACTTAACATTATCAAATGCAAGTAAGAAAATTGAGATGTGACACAATCAACATTTCCTCTACTTGTGTGAGGTTTGTTAGTTGAACTGGTTGGGGTCCTAGATCCATATTATTTTGCATTGAGATTATATTTTTTCCTCTCTCTTCGCAAACATACCAAATTTCTAGAGAGTGGTAGGAATCTAAGTGATTAAAAAATACCAATCACATTTTCTTGAAATCTATGGCAAGTAATCCATTTGGATTTGGTGTGTTGTATTTTCTTCTTGTTTGTTTTGTACATCTAATTGCTCAATTGTTGCTTGAAATCCTTATCTTGCATTTCTTGCTCTATTTGCTTCATTAAGGTTTTTCTTCTTTCTTCTTCCCTTTTTGCATCTATCATTTGCTCCCTCTATCATTTTTGATATTCTCTTTGGCATTGTCTTTGATATTCTTTCCTTTGTTCTTCAGATTCAAAGTTCCTCTTTGGTCGACCCATAGCTAGAATTTTAAAAAAATTGTCAACTATTATGAGTAAAATGTATCATCTAATTTTAGAGAATTACTTTAAGATGCATGATCATTCTATGATTGACATGCACTTTAAAGTGGGGGAAAATATAATGATAAAATTAGAATCCCATGCCATTTCACATTTAGTATTGTGTCTATTTTGAGGGGAGTTCTTTGATACGTAGACATTGATAAATAAAGTAATTTTGTGCATAGTCAAACTTCCCTTGCCTTATGTTATCCACCTACTCTAATACATATTTTTCTATACACCTACCACTTATCACCTTTCCAATGTTCACACTCTTATACATTTTCCCTATCCACTTATTTATCACTTTTATACTTGCATTTATTTCTATGCACATTATATCTGTTGATGCCAAAAATTGGCAAGGTAACAGCCCTTTGTGGGAAACTTAGTTTATAGGGGACCTATTGTGCTAAAATGAGTGACCTCTGAATTTTTGAACAAGTCGGCCTCTTCTGTGAATGGGGTTTTGGAATGGGAAACTGAAGCAAATATAAAATAAAGAGTCTAACTAAGGCGATACGCCATAATTTATATAAAAGGCACGATAAACCTATCTTTTGAAAATAGTCTAAGGGCTTTCTTAGCAATTTACCATGTCCTCAAATAATAGAAATTAATGATTACAGTATAAAAAACTCATTCGGTAACATAAAATAATAATCACACCCATTTACTAAAAAGAAGAGTCAAAAGATATGATCTAAACCAACAAACTTGCATTCAAATTATAGAAGTACAACAACTAAACCATTCAAACAATAATGGCACAACATAGAATTTATCAATAGCATAAGAAACAGAGAGGCCGAACAATGGAACAGTCTGTGAGTTCTTGCAATAATCTCTCCAAAAATCATATGATTCTAAAAACCGGTGAAAAACCATAGGTCAAATTTAAGAGGCTTTTATATACACACTCATCACAAAGAGACTCTTTGCTGCCACTGTAGAAGGTATAATTAAAAACCCAAGTAATGTAAAGGAAAGCTATCTGCCTAATACTTTTTTCAATCCTGTGATTTGGACTTGGTCAACAGTAATAAAAAACTTTATTTGCGTACTTAGCACGTTAAATCTACAAGCAAAGTCCACAGAACGCAATCGAATAAATTTATAAAGATTCCAGGTATGAATTCATTTTTTACACCTGTAGTTGTGGCGATTCTATTTCGGCCACCATGAGACTGCCAAGTTTGTGGTGTCCAGCGCTGGGCTCGATCAGCTGACCTCTCTTAACCTCTTGATGTAAAACAGTTTTTTGCTCCTTTGTCCCAAATGGTGAGATGGGATCATCCCTGGAATCAATAAAATACAAGAAGCACACCATTCCGAGGCAGCAACTAAACATGGGTATGGGACCAAATACCCACAACAACAGAGGAAATACAAAGTAATAGGCCCTCATTCCCAATGACCAGAAATTACTCCCTCTGATTACAGCACTCTCTACATAATGTGCAGGCACACTGGAACCTGGAGTGCTTATCAGAAAGTTCACATGAACATAATAACGAATGCACTGTGCGTGAGACATGAAGGCTATCAAAAAGCACAGCAGTAAGCTTGCATATTTCACAGAGCTAATTGAACTGCTTTTATCTCCAAAGAGTATTTGATTGGCCAGTGTCTTGGATTGACTGCTTCTTGTGCTGCTACCCACAATGGTGCCGATCAATGAACTCAGTGTTATGGACAGCCCTGCCATGAATGTGGCAGCTGATATGTTGCCTGAGATAACTTGAAGTGCTATTCCTGTATTTCTGGGCGTGCCCTGAAATCAAAAACATTGTAAGATTACTACACCCATAAAAACATATTTGCATTAATCCTTCAGCCTTGATGATGGGTCAGAAAAACATTACAATTTCATTAACAACATCAAGTTTCCACAGTCTATGATAATGAATATGTTAATCTTCTGGATTGAAACTTTGTACATTTTTGTGAATCAACGTTTCGGATCAAACTCCATGATCCATCATCAGGATAAAATGCATGCAACCAGAGATAAAAGTGTTGTGATTTTTCTTCTCTCCGGTTGCATGCATTTTATCCTGATGATGGATCATGGAATTCCATCGGAAACGTTGATTCACAAAAATACACAATTTCAATTCAGAAGATTAACATATTCATTACAATTTCATTTACTCATAGTAAAACAGTCATAAATCAAATAAACATAATCATTTTCTTCTCTTATTTGTGGTTCCCATGAGAGATCCATGTAGTATGATAGTAAAAAAAATGTTCACAAAATTGAATCCAGAAAACAAACTACAATGATATAATGACTGACCTCCATCATCTTTTGTACCCAAGTCTTTTTAATGCCATTTTCATATCCTATGACAGTTGAATCTGGGTACATGAGAATTCTATATAAGAGATAGAGATGATATATTCCGAGGAAGAGAAGACCTGTTGGAACCAGCACCAGATCTAGATATGCTTTTGTCCACAACATGATGGCCATTGCCTTGCTCTCTTCTCTTTACAGGGACTAAAATACAAGGAATGAATGATAGGACTCCTTCACATTGAAATGAGTAGCAGAACTCATAATTACACTAATTTCTGCTTCCCCAAATCAGATACTGCAAAGATATTTAAAAAAAAAAAATTGTTACAAATTATTAAATTTGTAAAAAATAGTAATAGTTAGAGATAATAATAACATAAATAAATATTAAGAATGAAAAATTATGATGTCAACATATAGGAAATTAAGGTATTACATTATCTTAAATATTTTCATATTTAATAAGACTTTAAAATTATTAAATATATTTACTGGTAATACCTCACTATCATTTGCATTAAATATTTTTTCAATTACATATACAACCTCCCTTAAAAAATATTATCCAATTACAAAGAAATATTCTCACAAGAATGCAGATAATAGCTTGGTCTTTTCTTTTTTTCATTGTTTTTAAAAGTCAAACATAAACAGTGATACAGCTAGCAGCCTAGCTATGATGATACTTTAAACATAGAATATATTTGATTATATACAAATTGGGAGGAGGGCATGGGATCTAGCCCCCCTATGTTTTATTCATATAAATACAAGTTAATAAACATGTTTATATTTAAAGAAGGATGGTTGTTTTCAAATGGATCAAATGGAGGACAGCGTTGAACATCACCATCAATGGCCAATTTGCTCTAGGTGAAATGAAAATAAAAGTATTTCATCCCTTTAAGTAGGAAGGAGTATTGGATAAAATGTGCAATTTAAGCACTTCTGTCAATTATAAACTATGAGATGTTGACATGTAGGTGTAGTGCAAACTAACTGTATGGTCCCATGGGGCGGCTTGGGCTTCTATTTTCATGGATCAAGCGGTCCCATGGAGCAAACAAAATTATGCTACAGGATTAATTGGAATCTCCTCCTGAAAAATAGCAGCCCCTACCTTTTAGGACTGCAAATTTCAGCGGGTGAAATTGAGGTGGGGCTAGAAATTGCCCCTACAGCTTAGGAATTTTTTAAGAATTTTTTCTGCCACTTGTCTATCACTTTGAATTTTAAATTCCTCAAAAAAACTAAAAAATGAGAGAATTTTTATTTGTTTATTAAATTTTATCAAATTACTCCACTTCGTCCCTTAATTTTTGGAGCTCAAACTTTTAAGCTGAATTGCAAAATTGAATTCATGGGACCACCATCTTTAAAATATTCCTAAAAAATCTTAGCAGCACTGCTGAAATTTTTTAGGAAGCCCCCCTCCATGGGACCGTACCCTAAGCAAAATAAGGTAAGTTGTATTCAAAACTTTTTTTATGATGTGAGTAATAGTTGGTAAAGTATTAATATTTATGTATATGTATATGAAATATAAATGAATTATTTTTTATTTTTTTTGGAATTGTCTTTCTTAAATATAAATTTAAAAATAAAAATAAAAATTTTTAATATATTTTAATAATTAAAAATCTTAATTTAATTACATCAATATATATTTTTAAAAATTTAAAATTTAAAATTTAAATATATTTTTTGTGATACACTAAAAAATTAGACTTAACTTATAATTGTAATAAAACAAGATAAAAATCTTAATTTAATTATATTATCACTTTACTTATAACAACCTCAAATCATAGTGTTATGGGGATTTTCCTTAGCATTTTCTTTTAAATGTCTCTGAGGAAGGGGAAGCTAGCCGTTCAACGGTTCTCTGCAAACGGTCCTGTGGATGCGAAGATTGTTGTGGGTGTGGCAATCTGTGGGCATGGGCCCTCTGCGGCTAACTTCGTGGCTGCTTTGGGGTCGAGCAGGGTCCATCGAGTCAGGGAGTTTGGAGATGCGCTAGGTGTGGATGGGTCTTTGTCATTGCCTAGTGGTCGGGGTGGAGATCTGGTGGTTGGGGCTCCCCCTTCTTTTTTAGGGGGTTCTGATGCTTCTCCTTTGGAGAGTGATGGTTGTCCTTCTGCTCATCTTCTCTCTAAGGTGCTACCTATTGTTCCTACTGCTGGTGGTCCTACTCTTGGTGGTAAACGAAAGTCATTTTTTGATGCAATTTCAAAGGATTGTGTGCGATCTATGCCTGCTTTGGCTTCAACTAGGATTTGTCCTACTTCGGCTAGGGTTCATCCTTTGCCTTGTGTTAGGGCCTCTCTTGTTGTGGTATGTGGGGCCTAAGGTTGTTGAGAATGAGGAGTATTATGTGCAGCACGGTGTGGTCTACAAGTTTAACGGCTTGTGGCCCTCCCTTCCTAATCTCCATGAATGGGTTTTTGGTTCCTGGAAGCCTATTGTTTCGGGACAGATTGAGCTCTATCCCAATGCTAGAGGTTTTTTCTCTATTTCTTTTTCTTCCTCGAAGGATCGTGATAGAGTGTTGGACAAGGTGTGGATGTGGGGTGTTCATTCGGCCTTGGTCTCGCTCTTTCAATCCTCTTACGGAGCCTTTGAACATTAGACCTGTTTGGGTTTGACTGTCGAATCTCCCCATCCAGTTTTGGGACGATTCTTGCTTTGAAGCTATTGCCAACACCATTGACAACTTTTGGAAGGTGGATTCTACAACTCGGGACCTTGGGCATACTACGGTGGCTCGCATTTTAATTGATTTGGACATCTTCAAACCTCTCCATGGTGATGTGGTTTTGATGATGGAGGACAGACCTTGGAAACAACTTCTGGACTATGAGGGGCTCCCTTTTTGGTGCAGGCATTGTTTCTCTATTGGTCACCTGGCCTTTGGTTGCCCTCTTGCTCGCCGCAAGGGTGTTGCTACTTGGTGGAAGAATGCTCTCTCGGACCATCTCACGATTGATCCCTCTTTAGATGATTCCTCTGAGAAAGGCAATCCTCCCTTGTTTGCCCCCTTGGTGTTGAAGCCTATCCTGGCTCCTCTATTGGCCAGCCCTTCTGTAGAACCTTTTGTTGTTGTTGTGTCGTCATTTCCTACCCGTCTCTTGTCAATTAACGTTGTCGGTCCTTTGATCGCTCATGTCTCCTCTTCTTCTCTATCGGCTCCCTTGTTGCGTGATGACTCCTCGTCCGGGGTGGCTGTTGTGGATCCGCTCCCCTCGCCTCGCTTGGTGGATTTCAATTCCAAGTCTTCCTAGTTAGTTGTGTTGTGGAAGAAGGGACTCCCCAAATCCATTGCCTCTGCGCAGCCTAGGGAGTAGATTGGTCCCCTCTTCTAGAATTGTCTAATCTTTATTTGTTGTTCTAAGCTCACCTTTGACTCTCTATATAAAAAATACAACACTCTTTAAATGCTGCTTATCTTATAAAAAACAACCTCAAATCATAAACAAGAGAAAGTTGACTACTCCTTATCATCAAGAAATAATTAAGAAGGCCATTAAGAAAATCTTGAAGATGTGCCACATTAGCTCATAACATGATCATTGCCTTGCTTTCTTTACAAGGAATGAATGAAAGGACTCCTTCACGTGACCCAGCTGGCAATTAATAATTTTGGTACAAAGAAAATCTTTGTTTAAAGACATCCACAAGCGGTAAACGCAGTCCCAAGCTAGCGCTCATTTTAAACCATTGAATAGGTAACCTTAATCAGAAGGCGTTTGATTTAGGAACACCCACGCATGATAAAAATCTCTGATTGGAAAAATTCTAGTGAGACTGGGTAACCTTATTGTTTTTAAAGTTGACTCGTCTCTTTAGAACCATTGATTCCTGCAACTAACTTCAATTATTTTATATACCATGATAGGGATTTTTTCAAATGGGCGGAACCTCTGAGTCATGGAAGATCACTCCACCGATAGGCAGAAGAGGTCGTAAAAAGAGGAGAGTTTGTGGGTGGTTATAGCACTGTGTTAGTAAGTTCTTATCAATGTGTAATTAGTTTTCTGTTGTTTTTTATTTTATTTTATTTTGTTTTCGTTTTTAATATTTATATATTTTATTTTTATATTTAATATTTTTTTATATTTTTTTTTTTTATAGTTTTAATTTTTAAAATATATATCAATTTTGTTTTAGTTTTTATATGTGTAGTTATGATATGAGATTTTATGTCTTATTTTCATTGTAGAATAGGGGAGAGGGGTCTATAGTGGAGCACCATAACTTTGCATTTCTCAAAATCTATATTTCGTTTTAGGGCCACATCAGCATACTTTTTGTTGAGGTATCCAAAAAGGCCCAAAAAAAAAGTGAGATCGATAGTGGTGCACTAAGTCATGTTTTATTGGTGCACTGATGTGGCATCACATGATTTGTCACTTTGCATACTTTATGGATAAAAAGTGTTTTGCAATTGGATATTAAAGTGCTCCACTATGGGGCCCACTAATGACTACTTCTATCCCCACTATTGGACCTTGCTCCATTATGGGTCCCTCTCCCCTACCTCTTACCACAATTAATATTACATAAAATGAAAAGAACTCAAAAAATAAAGTACTGTAACACAACAAAAATAACTATATGTATGTTAATATGTTAGAGAGCGTGTTTGTGCATAGGTGCCTATGGATGTCATGTGCTACAAATTCTAATTATATGTGGCCCATTAAACAATTAATAAGTACTAAATAATGGAATGAAATAAACTTAGACAAATCTAGATTTTTTCCTTATAAAAATTAAGTATTATCTGATTTTGAAATACTAGCATATAAATTTAAAACATAAAGCAATGCAAACGAAAAAGAAAGCTGCCATCAAATTGACAAAAAACATTGTAAATGAAAATAATGTGATACATGAGATTTTGGAGGCTTTTACAATTAAATGGTAGTTGGTTTAGCATTAAACGGTCGCTAAAACTTATTATCCTACAACTCAACAGGCTTGTTTCGAGCTCAAATCTCACACTATATGTAGACTATTGGCTAAATATTTATTTAATCAGTGTGGTCCAATAAAAATATTATACTCATTTTCATTTGAAAATTTTTAAATTATATTTATAATAAATATAAGTTTATATTTTATTAAAATCAAAACATTTTGTCACCCTAGACTAGCCATTACCTATTCCTAGACTAATAGCATGGTCAAATGTTATTGCCTGTGGATTTTTTTAAGGTTCAAGTGGTCCCATGAATTTTTTAAATTAGCACAATGTATAATTTGGAATCTTTTCCTATTTTAATGAAACAAGTATAGTTTAAGATTGAAAGTTGAGCAATAGTAGGTGGGGAGGGGGATGGAAGTTATGCAACCACTACTTAATCATAAAATTGCTACATTGCGACATATTTTATCTTTATTTTATTTATTTTAAATCTAATCTTTAAATATTTAGTAATTACCAAAAAAAAAAAAAAATTGGTAATAGTGTGAAATATATGAGAGAAAGAAATTCATTGAAAAACTTGCTAAAAATCTCCTAAATTCTTATAGCAATGCAACCAAAAGCGAGCCTCTTTCCCAAAATAGTCATTATCTCATCAACTCATGCACCCAATAATTCAAATCAATGACTATGGCAATGTATTTAAGGACATTTCCTTGTCCCATTTTGAACCATCAAGAAAGAGGAAAGGGAGAAATCTCACAAAGACTGATTTGATTCAAGATCATTCAAAAACTATTTTGTTGCATTTAAGCACAAGTACACCATATTCAAAAGCATTCAAAAGATAATTTTTTTACATTTAGACATTTACACATCAGTACAACAATGTTGCACTTGCATAGCTTTCTTGGCATGTATGTGACACATTGCTCTTTACTAAGGGGCTTAACCACAATCAAGACATGCCCAAGCAAGTGTGAAAGACAAAGATAAGTGAGATAAAAATATTAACATATTAGAGGATCACATTGCAGCAATTGAACCAAATTACACAATGCAACTTAATCCTTGGCACATCCAAATCCATGGTAGTAGAAGATTTGCATCAATAATAGTAGATGGATAAAACTCTACGATATGACCTAATCTAAGATTAGGCTACATAACATAGCTCAATCAATAGTACAACCCAATCCATAATTGTTAAAAATTTACAAAATAACATATAAGACCATACCAATTAAACCAAATCACATAATGAAAACTAATCTTAAACAAGGTTATGCAACCTAACCCAATTTGCAACAATAAACTTTTTATCTCTTTGATTATAATTCTGACCCTAATTATAGATCCCATCCAATTTAAGTAAATACATTATCTATCATACACCGGCCATTTTAAATCTGATTATATAGATCCCATCCAATTTAAGTAAATACATTATCTATCATACATCAGCCATTTTAAATCTGACCCTAATTATAGATCCCATCCAATTTAAGTAAATACATTATCTATCATACATCAGCCATTTTAAATCTGACCCTAATTATAGATCCCATCCAATTTAAGTAAATACATTATCATCCAATTTAAGTAAATACATTATCTATCATACATCATCCATTTTAAATCTGACCCTAATTATAGATCCCATCCAATTTAAGTAAATACATTATCATCCAATTTAAGTAAATACATTATCTATCATACATCAGCCATTTTAAATCTGACCCTAATTATAGATCCCATCCAATTTAAGTAAATACATTATCTATCATACATCAGCTATTTTAAATCTAGTTTAATTTAGATTAATTAAATTTTAACTGTTTAATCTAGATAAATGTAGTAGATGTAGGAATTTAACACGGCTTTTTACTCTATAACATCCTTTTTATCCTTTACTTGTTTACTTTTACTTTAGGAAGGCACCCAAAGCATTCCCAACTAGATTATCCGACAAAGAAACAGCCAGCGGATTCTAGCCAAAATATTTATCAGACTACCACATACATACGTAGAACATAATGAAATGGTGATTTATTTTTTATTCATAGAACCAGCAGCCTCTTTGCTTACACACCACAGCAATTCACAAAATAATCTGTGCCTGAACAATAATCCTTACAAATGACCTGCCATGCCTACAAACACTTCCACTAAAACCTATTCTTAGACTTGGGCTTTCCCATCTCATGTGATACTGCATATATATTCACAGCCTGGTAGCCATATGAATCTTTTTGCATTCACCATCTCAATTTATCAGGAAAGTACTGCAAAACAGAAGTCACAGATTCATGTTACTAAACCATGCATAAAATCTGTCTACATCACATAAAGGGAAGGTGAAAAAGAAAAGAGTACCTTCTTGATGAGGGATTGATAGTAGGGTTTCACAGCTTCCACATCAACTCTTACTTTACTCTTACTGTACAAATCATATTTGCTGTAGACATAGACAATCATAAAAGTAGAGATCATACATAACAATATCTTTAGTTTAGATTAATATATTTTTTAAAAGCATGAAAATAATTATGATATTGATATCAGGAATCAAATTCATTGATGCATGTTTCATGAGTAGTGATTCACGAGAATCTATCTTTCATGATAATGAGTGCAAGGAAGGCCCAATGCTTCACCTTACACAATTGAATCGAATCGTGATAAGAATATCATAAATTGACACCTGTGAAAAATACCTCCTACTTACGAAAAGAAATATTTTCTCCTTACTTGAATATTTTAAGCCACTTCAGCATTTCGTAATCCTCCTCATTCATGAAGTGGGTGTAAGCACCAGCACGATGCAGAGCTGAAATAAGTAAAACAAATCATAAAATATGGTTGACATTACACAAAATACATCGTCACACTATAAAAAAAATTATATCTGCCAGTAGCTCAGGAATGTCCAAATGAGTTGCTTACAGTAGAAAGAGTGAAATCTGATGATAAAGAGTGCAGCAGGGGGTAACGTGGTATTGTTCATTTTGGCAACCTGTTTTCCCAGATCAAATCAAATTGCATTGCTGTTAAAGAATGGCAGAGGTCTTAACATAAAGACAAAGTTTGCTAATTTAGAGAATTGACACATACCATGTGCATGTATTCGTCGTGGCCCCATGATATAGCAATGTTCTCAAGTCCACATTTCTCAGAATAAACTCCATACTTTGTGTTGTATTTGGGATTGTAGTAATCTGGATTACCCTTAAAATACTGTTCGGCAAGAAGAGATTTGAGCTTCTAAAAGGAAAGGAAAAACTTCTAAAAAGTTTAATAATAACAAACAATAGAAATTACCTGGTGGTGAACTATGGATTCATCGAATGCACATCCAACAGGGAAAGTGTCACCTAAGATTTCAGATTAGTTAGCAACCAATGCAGTCCCAAGGCTTCAATCAGTTACAACTATAAACAAAGTTTAATGTAACAAATTTTTTAACAGAATTATAGATGGGTCTTGTCAGTTGTGCGAAATGTTGATTGAGCTCACCTACAACAGCCCACTGAGGTTCAGCTCCAAAACCAGGATGAAGCAGCACCTTACCCAGATCTGCAGGCACCATATTTTTCTTTAATATATTTACAGCATAATGGTTGAAAACATGCAGCATTATATCATGAATTAACTTGGCATCTAAGCAGGGTCAAATTTATACCATGAATGAGTCCAGTCAAATGAAGCCAATCTTCATTGGGATAATCCTTGCGAATGGCTTCTGCTGTTTGGAGAAGATGCTCAATTTGGGGCTCATCAAGGTCAGGATCAGACTCATCTACAAACTCATTCAGCAGCTCACAGCATTCCCAAATGCTCATCACAGCTCTGTCAAGCTTACCATATTCTTCACGCTTGCGTAAAACCTGCAACCACACCGCAAAAGTAAAACAAACAAGCTAACTAACAAACAAGATTGTCAATATAACCGTTTTAATAAAGAGGATAGGTACATTGCAGATCAGAAATGCCGGAAAAATCAAACAATATTGTCAGGAAATTCGGCAACTTACAAAATCATAAGTCTGGTTAATGTGTTGAATTCTGTAAAACTCTTCCACACTCGCCTTTCTTTCGCTTTCCTTTTCATAATCTCTGTAAAAGAAAACAATTAGGATGCAATATAAAAAACAAATTCACCTGAAAGAACGGCCAAATGCGTTGCTTTCCGGCATCACAAAGCCGCCATATATACATAGACAGTGAAGCCGATGAAATCGAAAAAACAAATTCACCTGAAAGCATGGCCAAATGCATTGCTTTCCGGCGTCAAAAAGCCGCCATCCAAAATCAGTTCTTTTGGAGCTTTCGCAGCAGGATTCTCAGCAATAAGGGTTTTACCATCTCCAAGAAGGGGCTCTGTAATGTCATGACGGCAACAAAGATTTGGCAACTTAAGAACGGGCAAAAACGCTTGCATTTCAAACTATCACAGAAGAACAAAAACAGAGAAATTCATGTGACCTGGAACAGTGATCGTCATTTTGTAATTACTCAACCTCTACCTCAAATAACAGCCTTACCAAGTGCACCTGCAAAACAAGCCTTAAATCCTAAGTCGCTTCATCTAAAAAACAAAAAAAATCTGAAAGTGAGCAGCGATCTGTAAACCAGACAACTTTCAAACAACATACCAAATAGAAACAGAGAATCCGAACAGCACAGGCTCCCCACTAAAGATACAATTTTGATCTTCAATCGCGAAGCTACAGTTTATAAGGAACCAGAGAAGTGCTATAAAGACCGCGTTCCCTGACTAGATACCACGCCAGCACCTGCTGGAAAGCACATGGTAATAAATAAGTCCGACTAGATGCCACGCTAGCATATGTTCCAAGTACAGCGTAATCTGTTGCCTGGTCAAGATCAATCCGCCCAACTATGCCGGGAATTAATCATTTGCCAACTAATTTAAACATCACCGTCTTCACAGGAATAGAAAAAATGAATATGAAACAGTTCCACACTGAAAAACGTTGAAGTGATGAGGATGTGCGTTACAGAGATAAGGACGCCACGCCACTACATTGGTTGGAGCATCATCATCAACCCCGGAAGTCCCCCGGCCCCCCAGCATGGGAAACGTGATAAACGGAATTTCAAATGAACAATTCGCCTTTATTTGAATTCTTTTGTTATATTTATATGGGTATTTGAAACTTAACCCTTTACTATGGAGTTTTATGTTATATTTTTATTAGTTTCTAGGGGTAGATTTAATTAGGGATTAAATGTTTTACTTTCATTCAATCAAAATTCAATTTTTTTAATATATTATTTTTATTTATATATTTTTCAAATTTTCAAAATTATTTTTTTCAATATTATTGACTAAAATATTTAAATGATAAACGAGTTTTTTTTTCACAAAATCTTAATTAAAAAAAAAGTTAAATTTAATTCTTTAAAGAGTTTTTCCTCCTTTTAACATTTACTTACTTGTTATTTCTTAAAATATAATTAAAATTTTATTATCTGATAAATTAAAAATAATCTAATATATGAAATTGACATATAATATATTAACTTTAACATCATATTATAATATTATAATATGTAATATGTAACATATGTAACATCTAATATATAATTTAATATATTCCTAACTTTAACAATAAATTTTAAACCATTATCTTAATTTCACACATATCTCTAACTCTAACCATAGTCCTAACACCATTCATCACTATAGTTGTAACCCTAACCTTAACCATAAAGAATTGTAGAATTAATATTGAGAATAAGACTTGAAATAAAAATATTAGATGAATAAAAAATTTATTAATAATATTTTATTTTTAAATAGTTTTAACTATAATTTTTATCTTATTTTTAATATTTAGAAAATAATAAAAGTGGCAATATCAAATAGTTTGAGATTTAATTTAAATTTTTATTTTAATTGTGTAAAATCAAATCTCTATTAGAATTTTTTTAATATTTAGAAAATAATAGAAGTGGCAAAAGAGGAATTATTCTAGAAAGCGAAGGCCAAAAGAGCTGGCTGGCAGATGGAGATCATAACACAGGATTCTTCATAACTCCATTAAGGCAAGAAGACACATGAACAAAATATGTGAGATAAAGAATCGAGCAGGGGTGAAGGTCTCAAAGTAAGAGAAGATTGAATCAGTTGTGGTAAACCATTCTATATCAATACTGATACTCGGAGGAGGGGCAAATAGAAGGGATTGTTCAAAATTCATCAATGTGATACCTCATTTGGTGAGTGATGAAGATAATGAAATGTCGGTGGAACCTTTCACATTCGAAGAAATTAAGCAGTCAAATTTTTAGTTGCATCCAGACAAGGCTTCAGGTCTAGATGGTTTTCTAACAACCTTCTACCAAAATTGGCATATTTTTGGGGAGGAGATATGGGAGCTAGCTAAAGATTTTAGAAGGAAGAAGAAATTTCTTCGGGACATGAACAACATTGTAATCACATTGATACCAAATAAGGAGAAGTGTGAATCATTTGTGAACTACAAATTGATATCCTTATGCAATACTATCTACAAAATCATAGCAAAGGCTCTATGGAATAGGCTGAAGAAGATCTTGGGATCAATTATTTTAGAAAACAAAATGGTTTCACACTTGGGAGAGAGATAGCTGACATCACAATATTAGCCAATGAGGCACTCCACTCAATTAGAAGCTAAAGGCAAAAATGTATGTTGATAAAGTTGGATGTGAGCAAGGCGCACAATCAGGTGGGCTAGAGATTCTTGATGGAGGTAATGCATGTTGGTGTAATTAATTATTTAATTACACTTACATAAGTTTACTTAGGTATTTAATTATATTCCCAGGTATCATTTACTAGACTTGTGATAAGTTCACATGTTTGCTTAGGATATAAGATTCCTTCTAGAAGGATGAGTTGTCTTTTCTAGAAGTCTTATCTTATCTAGCATCATTTCCTAGGTAGTTATTTAGTTGTCACATGTCATAAGATTATGACACATGTCAACATCACATTACATACTACATCTCAACCTTGCTTAAATATAAGCAAGGCTTCATATGTACTTTGCCATATTTAGTTTGGTATTCTTGCATCTTAATGATAGCATGATATTTTTTTCCATTTCTCTCTTGTGGAAGTTATTTTTTCTTGTAGGTGATTCTGGGGTGTTTGAGGAGTTCACCATAAACTCCTACATGCTATCAGAGCTTCAGTGTTGTAGACTTCTTCCCATATTTGAGGGACCAATCTTGGCATGAAAGTTTTGTTGGATGCAAGTTGGGGTCTTGAGAGCCTCGCCATTGAATCCAAGGTGTCAAAGAAAGTCAAGTTCAGCTTTCGTTTCGTCAACATCTAACATATTTTGTTTGCAAGGGTTTGAAGAAAACCGTATTTTATTGGAGCCATTTTCATTTTTGCTTCAAAAATCTAGCTTCCACTCATTTGTAGGAAAAATGATTTCTGATTTTTGTAGCCAGGGTCAAAATCTTAATTGGGAATGGGTATCTTTTAGATTTTGCATGTCTTGCACAAATCTAGAGAAAAATGTTGTACAAAAAGTGTCGCACATCATTTTTCTCCTTGTTGAAGATATCAATGGAAAGCTAGTTTCGAGCACTTCACAGTGGTGTAGGCCATTTTTCCAGATTTTGTCATCTACACAAATTTGAGGTTATTTTTCATCATGGAGGTAAATGTGAACATTTATCAGTGCATGCACTATTTCCTTTTTTGCTTGCATTTTCTCTACACTTCATTTCAATTTCAGATCATTTGTTAATCAACTATTGCTTCATAGATTCCAGAGTTGTGCCAATTTGTGAGTTTTCCAATGTTCCTGGCATCAGATCTATTATTGCTTTTCATGATTCTGACTTGAGTCCTTGAGTGACTCTAGATATGGTTTCTAGCAAAAAAAAGTATCTTTCCTTGCTTTCTGAATTGAGGATTCTAGTGTTACTCCATAGTGTGTACTTCCAGTGCTTCTCTTGCAATAGGTTATCTCATTATGGGGGGGTTGAATGGTCTCTCTTTTTATGCTTTGTGTGGATGGAGATTGGTTACATTTGTGATGGATATCATTATTTATTTCATCTCTCTTTTGAAGAGGAGTTTTGTCCCACTAGGTTTTCTCCTTTTCTATGTTTGTGAGAGATTTATTTACATTGCATTTGTACATGGGTACCTAACATGGCCTTGTAGTCGGGACCCATCATTGCTTCTTTGCATCATTTGCATAATAATTTCCTTCCTAAGTTACACTTATGGGGGGATGTTGGTGTAATTAATTATTTAATTACACTTACATAAGTTTACTTAGGTATTTAATTATATTCCTAGGCATCATTTACTAGGTGATAGGTTCACATGTTTTCTTAGGACATAAGATTCCTTCTAGAAGGATGAGTTGTCTTTTATAGAAATCTTATCTTATCTAGCATCATTTCCTAGGTAGTTAGTTAGTTGTCACATGTCATAATATTATGACACATGTCAACATCATATTACATACTACATCTCAACCTTGCCTATTTAAACAAGGCTTCATATATGTACTTTTCCATATTCAATTTGGTATACTTGCATCTTAATGATAGCATGATATTTCTACCATTTATCTCTTGTGGAAGTTATTTTATCTTGCAGGTGATTATGGGGTGTTTGAGGAATTCACTATAAACTCCTATAATGCACATATTTAGTTTTTGCAAAGATTGGCTCTAATGGATGTTTTTTATTTCTCAACACCCTGGTTCTCAATATCTGTCAATGGGTCCCTATGTGGGTTCTTTGAACCTTTGAATGGCTTGCAATTGGGGGATCCTTTATCCCCCTTTATGTTTGTGATAATGGTATAGGCCCTAGGGACATTAATAAGAGCCAAATGGGAGGACAAGAGTTTGAACAGGGTGGTCACGGTAAGAGATATATGTCCTCTTATGCATGCCCAATTTGTGGATGACATAGTCATGTTTGGTGGAACAAACTTGAGAGAGGTAGAAAAGGTGAAGAAAACACTAGACGCCTATGTGGCATGCTCAGGGTAGATGATTAATAAAGAAAAATAAAATATCTGCTTCTTCTTCACCAAAAAAGGCACGCAAAGAAGAATAACACAATTATTGGGTTTCACAATTTAGACGCTCCCTTCCAAGTATTTGGGGGCACCAATTTTTGAAGGGGCTAACAAAACAATACTGTGGGAGGATTTTATGGAAATATGTTTGACGAAGTTTGCAACTTGGAAATGAAGGTGGTTGTCTCTTGCAAGAAGAATCTTGGTGATCAAGTCTGTGTAGGAAACAATTCCAATCTATGTAATGCCATGCATGTCGATGATGAAGAAAGTGGAAAGTAAGTTGAATGGAATGATGGAGAATTTTTTGTGAAAAGTTTCAAACATGAAGAAGAGAATCCCACTATTGCATTAGGATATAGTGTGCAAGACAGTAATGGAAGGAGGAGCTTAGGAATCAAGAAGTTGAGCAACCACAATAAAGCCTTCGGAGCCAAGCTCATTTGGAAAATGTACACCAAACCTGACACTTCATGGTGTAGGATTATGAGGAGGAAATACCTAGATTGAAAAGGCCCAAATAGGATACTAACAATCACTAATATGCAATGGGGCTCTACAATTTGGAAGTTCATATGGGAGTGTAGACCAATAATAATCGAGCATCTAACTTGGAAAATTAAGGATGGGAGATTGGTAGACTTTTGAAAGAACTTGTGGGAAGGTGCTACTCCAGTGGGTGACATTGAAGCAATAAAATCATTGCAACAAGTATTGGAAAGATGTGTAGGGATGAAGGTGTCAAATTACCTTAGATCGATGGACAAATTTTCTTCCAAAATTTATGTTTGGATAGATTGGAGCAAGTTACCTGGGACAGAGGAACAAAAAGACACTCTGAGGGAAGAATTGAGTAAGAGAATAATTGTACCTTCGATTGGGTAGGATGAAATCATTTGGTGTGGGGCCAAATCAAGATAATATATGACAAAGTTGGGATATCAAATCTCTCAACTACAAGAAAGGAGAGTGGGTTGGCAGGCTGGTCTATGTTCGGGGAAATCTATACTCTCGAAGGTGGGTGCTTTTCTATGGATGGCACTTCCCAAGATGATACTAATGAGAGATCGTTTGCACAACATTAGTATTTTTGGCCCCTTGAGACTTGTGTTTTGTGCAAGGGAAGTGAAGAGACTGAAAATGACCTCCTCCTCAATTTCCAATTCACAAGTAAATGTTGGGATTAGATATAGGAAAAATTGAAATGGTCAAGACCTAGGAATGAAGACTTTGAAGAATTTCTTTGTGGATGGCCTACAATTCATGGCTATGTTATGTGGGGTGTCATATGGTATACGACGCCATCCATGGTGGTGTGGAAGATTTGGAAAGAGATAAATAAGCAGATCTTCAATGATATTGAGTGTTTGGTTGATTAGGTAATCTCAAAAATTAAGGTGGGAATTTGTGAAATTCTAAAAAACAAGGTCAATAGGAAACTAGATCAAGTTTTCACCATTTGGGACAATGAGCTACTCAAAGACTAGTGGGCCCTCAAGACTCTGCATTTGGTCCAAACAAGAATGGGAAGCAAAGGTAAGAGGAAACAAGTGAAATGGACTGCCCCACCAAGTGGAAGACTATTTAGCTTAATTTTTACAAGGTAGTGAAAGGAAACCTAGGTAGAGCAAGCATAGGTTGTATCTTGAGAAATGAGAAGGGTCCAGTTGGTATGGGTGATTTTTGGAAGCATTGGGGTTACCAAAAATAATGTGAAGTTGAGATGGAGGTGCTTGCAAGAGGTATCTATGAATGTACTCTTAGAGGACACAATCAGGTTGCAATCGAGAGGGATTCTATGATCTATGTCAATGCAATTATTAGGAAACACACACCAAATTGGAGGCTTCAAGCTTGGGTGGAGATATGTTTAGCTGATCTAGGTAGTGAAAGGCAGCCTAGGTAGAGTAAGCATAGGTTGTATCTTGAGAAATGAGAAGGGTCCAGTATGGTATGGGTGATTTTTGGAAGCGTTGGGGTTACCACAAACAATGTGAAGCTGAGATGGAGGTGCTCGCAAGAGGTATCTATGAATGTACTCTTAGAGGACACAATTAGGTTGACATGGAGAGGGATTCTATGATCTATGTCAATGCAGTTATTAGGAAACACACACCAAATTGGCTTCAAGCTTGGGTGGAGATATGTTTAGCTGACTTGCAGAAATTAGATGGCTTCACAATAAAAACATATATACAGAGAATGTAATTCAACAACGAATTTGTTAGGAAACATGGGGACCAATGGCGAGGTGCTCGACAAGTTAGAAATAAATCGGATTGCATGATCGGGGTTGTTGGTGTGAATAAATGTTTTGTACCTAGTTAATTCACTTACTAGGGAATTAGGGGACATATTCACATATTAAGCTCACTTAGGATTATAAGATTCCTTCTAGAAATATTAGTTGTCATTTCTAGATCTTATCTTGTCCTAGGTTGTTATAAGTTAGTTGTCTCATGTTATAAGATTAAGACACTTGTCATGATCTTGTCTAATTTCCTATGTCTCACCTTGCCTTTATAAGCAAGGCATCTCATGTACGTTTTCATATTCAATCTTGTAATATTGCATCGATTATTGCAAATTTATGCTCTCTTTTTTCTCCTTTGTAGAAGTTTATTTTGGTTTTGTAGGTGATCTTGGAGGCTTGGGTCCTTGAGTGACTCTAACATGGTATCAGAGATTGAGATCTACAAGCCCCTTCTCATATTTAGGAGATAATTATGCTTGATTTTTTTGCTATGGAGAAAATCTTGGTGGATCTTTAAAAATTTGAGTATGCTCTTCTCTTGCTTCAAATGATAACCCAGAGAATCAAAAAATCTTGATAGAAATACCAAATTTGGGGTTTTCTAGTTTTTGGATGTGTATTGAAAGTTCATTTTGGAGCATGGTTGTGCAAATCTAAGCTCACCATTGAGTTTAGAATGTCTAAGAAATTTAGATCTAGCTTTTATTTCACTCAATTTGGCCATTGTATGATATAGTTGCAAATTAGGGTTTGAAGCTTAGATCTAGTGAATAATTTTTTATTGGAGCACTTATCACCCAAATGGATGTTGCCATTGCATGTAGATAGACCAAAAACCCCTATTTTCATATAAAATCTATCCATTTTTTATGAATTTGATTTTTGGAAAAAAATTATTTTGCTATAAGGGTCATCACTACATGTAAAATTTAAAATTAAAAAAAAATCATAACTTTTGATCAAAAAATCGGATTTTGATGAACAAGATATTGTTGGAAAGTTAGTTCTGAGCAATTTTTAATAATGTAGGTTATTTTCATAATTTTTCTATTTCACACAAATTTTTACAGCTTGAAGCTATATCTTGTTTTTCGGCCTCCAACCTCATAACTTTTTGCTTCGGACTTCATTTTTCTTGATTCTTATGACATCAAGAAGGTATTGAAGAGCAGTTCAATTTTATGTATGCACTTTTTGCATATTTGTTTCTAGAATTTCATAATTTTAGTTTGAAGTTTATTTGGTACTTTTGGATACATTGTTGTAAATTTTTTTTAAAAAGTGTCAATTTCTTTGTGTCAAAGGGGTTAATTACTTGCATTGTGAAGGGGAAATTTGTCAGTGGTGTCTCTAACTCCATATAACTATCATGAATGGAGATCACAAATGGAGATATTATTGTTAAAATTGACATTGCATAAAATCACATTTGGCCAAGATCCAGAACCCACAAGAGCTATAGAAAGAAGAAAATGATTTGATAGAAGGGATGAAGCACTTGGTACTCTTATTTTTTCCATTTTTCCAGATCTTAGATATCATGTTGCATCTGACCCACATCCTAATCAAATTTGGACTACTTTAGAGGGTCTTTTTGGTAAGCCAAAGATAATGAGGAAATTTAAGTTGGAGAATGAACTTATGAGTCTTAATCTTTCATATTAAGACAATATGCAAGACTTATTCTCTAAACTCAATTCTCTTATATTACAGTTATCTAATTATGGGGTCACAAAAGAGGTTGAAAAATTGATTCTTTCTATTCTTGCTAATCTTGGTCTTGATTACTTAGTGTTTGTTTCTACATTTTATTCTACAATAGATGCCCTTAGAAAAGTTGGCACACATGGGCACATTGAAGTCTTCCAAATATCATGCTATTCTTACAAAGGATCCAAAGGATTCAAGTGGCAAAGGTAAGAAGAAAAATAAGGACCTCAAATCCAATGAGCAAGGTAAAGATTCACCTTCGCATAACACTCCTAATTCCACTTCCTCTTCTAAAGAGGATTCATCTAAAAAGAAGAAGTTTAAACTTGCATATTGTAAAAGGCTAGGACGTGGTGAGCATAGATGTCATAATAAGAAGATTAATGAATTCACACACCTTCTTCAAAAGAATAACATACATTTTCCCTCATTAGTGTCTTCTTCTTCTCTAGCATCTCAATCGACAACACCTTCATCTTCACAATCAGAGAATACATGATATACAACTAGATTAAACAAAATGAAAAGAAAAGCACCCTTGGCCTCTACAAGGGGGGTGATCCCATAATAGTGGTTTACAATTTTTGGCCAAACTGGACACTGAAATTATTATTTTTAACTAAATCTTCACATTCGGGAACCTATAGCGACTAAACCGTGAGGAATTTGAAGATGGTGCAAACTAGAGTCTCATCAAATTTTGTTTGTAGATTCTAAAAATATTTTTTTCAAAAATTTTGGAATCAAATTGCAATTCTTTTTCCATCTCCCACGAAAATTGATTTTTTCATAAAACAACATTTTTAAAAGTGGCCAAACCGTATAACGCATAACTATTTTTCCATGAAGGATAAAATTCTAATTCTTTCAAATTTAGATTTGTAACTCTAATATCTAGTGCTTCCACTTGGTTAGATAGTTTTTTATTGAATATTTTTTCCTTAATCAAGTTTCAAAGTCAAGCCAATTACAATTGAGACCATATGCGAGTATAATGCATAACTTTTTTGTATGTAAATTTTATTTTTTTTTTTTGTTGGATCAAGGACTTCAATATCTAGTGCACTCATATTTTTCATTTTTTGATAATCTTCTATTTTTCCACATGTGAAGAACAAAGAAATTCATTTTTGATGAAAAACCTATGTTTAATAAAACTTAAAAAACAAATACATAACAAAACCAAAACATATAAAATTATATTCATTGGATAGCTTGTTCTAAGGAATACCGTAATCATTTGAAATAAGTTTTAAATGAATTCATTTGATCCCCAAAAGCTAAATCAAAAGTGATTTTTTATCAGCATTTTGATAGGTGTAAAGGAGATGCATTTATAGGTATGGTTTAAAACTAGCGAGGTTTTATCCAAGGGAGTTTGATCTAAGGTGATTTGATCAAACCCTCTTCAATTGGAATCCTTAAAATGGAAATTTTTAAGGCTTAAATCATTATATTTTCTAAAAATATGTGACTTCAGCTAAAATGCTTTCCTCTTAGGAATTGTAAACCACTATTGTGACAGCACCCAGGGGTGATCCCACAATACTGGTTTACAATTCACTTCATGAAGAAAAATTGCAAAAATGCTCCAAAGAATTTTTTTTGGGGTTTTTAGGGGTTCGCTCGAACCTCCACCCCCCCTTCGAGTGAACCAATTTGTGATGTCATCCCTTTTTCGCACATTTTTTAATGAAAACAAAGGAAAATTGCAAAAAAGGGGGGTTTCAAGCATACCCATTTGTGATGTCATCCTCGTTTTGGCACATTTTTTTAATGAAAACAAAGGAAAATTGCAAGAAAATGGGGGTTCAATCAAACCCCCCTTCGCTTGAAGGGGTCTAGGGAGTTCGCTCGAACCCCCCTTTTTTTCTCTTCTCCCCCTCGTCTAGCAATTTTCTGCAAAATTTTACATTTTCCAGCTTGGGTTGAAGATGAAAATGGAATCAACTTCACAGACCCAACTAGATGATGGTAGTCCTTGGAATGAGCTATCCATCAAATAAAATCTTAATATATTTTGATTTGTTTTAGGTAGTATATATTTTGGTTTTATTATAAATATATATATATATATATATATATATTTAATTTAATTAAACATAGGTTTGTCACCAAAAATCAAGCTCTTTGTTCTACACATGTGGAAATATAGTAGATTATCAAAAAAATTAAAAAATATGTTTGTGCTAGGTATTGAAGTCCTTGATCCAACAAAAAAATTAAATTAAATTTTGACACATACAAAAAAAGATATTTTGTATAAGGTCTACCTATGTTTATATTGTAATTGGTTTGACTTCAAAACTTAATTAAGAAAAAAATATTCAATAAAAAACACTATGAAACCAAATTAACATGCTAGATATCGGAGTTACAAAGCTATATTCAAAAATATTAGAATTTTATCCTTCATAGAAAAAAAGTTATGTTGTTTACAGTGAACATCACTCTTTAAAAATGGTATTTACTATTAAAAACTAGTTTTCAAAGGAGATGGGAAAAGAAATGCAATTCCATTCCATTTTTTTTTTAAATATATATTTAGAATCTATAGACAAGATGTCACAAATCACTAGTTTGCATCATCTTCAAATTATTTATGGTTTAGCAGCTATAGGTGCCCGAGAATGAAGATTTAGTTAAAAAATTCAGTTTAACGTCCAATTTGGCCAAAAAGTGTAACCCACTATTGTGGGATCACCCCAAGTCATGAATCTAATAGATGGCTTCTTGATTCAGAGGCATCTCATCATATGGCATTATCTACAGGAATGTTCGCTTCTTTTGAACCTTGTAATTCACCTCAAATTTGGATGGATAACAATTCTTATATGAAGGTAAGTAGAAAGGGTTTATTAACATGAGAGAGGGCACCTTTAATGATGTGCATTGTGTTACTTCTTTTTCCACTAATCTCCTTTCTATTTATCAAATTACCCATGGTGGTCAAGGTAAAACTATTGAATTCACTCTTGATAGAGTGTACATAAGGGACTTGGAGACTAGGGATATTGTTACTATCGATATGGTTGATCATTCATCTCATTTGTATTCCTTTTCACATTTTTCTTTAGAAGAAGATAATGTTCCTTTGATTGCATATCACACTCCTTCATTAAGTGTGAACCATGTTTTTGAGGAGAAGTTTGGTCATCTAAATCTTGGTATTCTAGAGACCATTGTTGAGCTTCCTACTCCTCCACCTCTTACTTCTTCAACTATCAATGCTTCTATTCAGTGGGATGATAATAGTTTTTCAGATCTTGCTTTGTGGGATGAATATTTGACAAGGATTTCTAACTTTTTTGTGGAGTCTCATACTACAGATTTGGAGGACACACTTGAGAGGGTTTCTCTCCTCTTTGATGATAGTTTTAGGGTGCTAACACAATAATGGGTTACACTTTTTGGGACATCCTGAATTTTGCCTGAAATCACATATTTGTAGAAAATGTAATGATTTAAGACTTTAAAGGTTCCATTCAAATGATTTTAATTAAAGAGGAATTTATCCAACCCCCTTTGATAGAACCTTGTGAGATTTAAACCATACCTATAATTGAGTCTCCTCTACACCTATTAAAATGCTAATAAAAAACCACATTTGATTTACCTTTTGGGTGATCAAATGAATTCATTTAAAATTTATGTTTTGTAAGCATGTAGCCCTTATTATAAGCTTCCCAAAAAGTATAATTTTAAATATGTTTAATTTGATTATTATATTTATTTTTTAATTCTTATGAATGTAGAATTTTCAGTGGACACCAAGTTCTTTGTTTCACACATACAAAAAAATAGAGAAAAAAAAAATCTAAAAAATATATGTGCACTAGGTATTGATGTCCTTATTCCAAAAAAAAAAGAATAAGTTAATTAAAATGAATACAAAAAAAGTTATGCGGGTCGAAGTACACCTCTGTCCAAATTATAATTACTCTGACTTGGAAAATTAATTAAAAAATATATATGTAACAAACAATTATGAAAAAATATCCATGCACTAGATATTGGTGTGAAAAAATTGTATTTTAAAAATTAGAATTGTATCATTTCTATAAAAAAAAGTTATGTGGGCCGAAGTAAACATCACTTTTTAAAAATGTTGATTAGTAGAAAAAATAAGTTATTAAAAATTACTTAAAATGATTAACAATTTATTTTTGAATTTTTTTTAAAAATATAATTAGAATCTACACAAAAGATCTAATAAATAACTAGTTTGATTCATCTTCAAAGTCATAATGGTTTAGCTGCTATACATGTAAGAAAGTGAATATCTAGTGAAAAATCCTGATTTTAATGTCAAGTTTGGCCAAAAACTGTAACCCATTATTGTGCGATCACACTTTAGCACAACTGTTATCCTATCTTCTTTGTCTTTGGAGATTGACATTCATGAGTCTCCTCATTCTCTTGATTTGTCATGCTTCTTTAGTTGGTTTTGGCCATGATTATGTTGTGTCTTATTCAAGCTTGGAAACTCCTACTCATTTTTCAAATGCATACATGTTGAGACTTAGTCCTTCCTCTTTTTAGTCTTATATGGATTTACTTCTTCATCATACCATGTATTTGTTTCTTCCTAAGGGGATATTTTTTGCTTCCAGACATTGGATCATTTTTTTTCCTTTAGGCATTCTTCATCGGCATTGGATCTTATTCATTGTGGGGGATACCTTGTATCTATTTTCCCCTCTTATGGGGGGTCATTGTTTATATATACATGATGGATGTAGTCATTGAGAGGTATCATTGAGTCCTCCATACATCATCTTTTTCATTTTATTTTTCTCTCTTTTGGAGAGGATTTTTATCCCATTTGGTTGTCTCCTTTTCTCTATTTGTGAGAGATTGCATTTGCATTGTAAATGGGTACCTAACATAGCCTCATAGTTGAGACCCATATTCATAGTCATTTTGTATAGTGTGCATAATAATCTTCTCCCTAAGTTGCACTTAAGGGGAGTGTGTTGGAGTTAAAATGACACTGAGAGGGGGGGTGAATTAGTGTCTTAACAGATTTGATCAATTTTAAAAAATTCATAAACATAGCTCAGATTTGATCTCAATATTACTCTGATTAATGCATTCATGAGTTGAATGTAATCATTCATAAACAAAATTGAGAAAAGTAATAATCCCAATAGTGAACTGAAACAACAACACTGTAAAGTAGTGAGCACACAGAAGAACAAAGAGACACAAGATTTTTCCGAGTGGAAAACCCTCCTGGGGTATAAAAATCACTCTCGAAATGCCTTGCAGGCTTAATCTTTTTAATCAACTGTTCACAATGCCTTATAGGCTGATTTTTGAGCACCCACTCAAGGAGCACCAACCCCTCGTTTAGAGATATCTATCTCAAGGAGCACCAACCCCTCAAATTATATTTTTGAACAATAATCATGTTTCAGAGGATCTCTCTGTTTTCAGTTAAGCTCATAACTCTTTGTTTTCTCATCTACAGAATACCCTAAGGATTCAATAATTGAATCCTTAAAATATTACATAGAAAAGAATATTACAATATATCTTTGCATCTTTGTTTTTCAGATTTTTAATACAAAGTATTTCAATACATTTTTGATACAGCCAAAGAACAATATTTCAGAATTACAACCAGATAGTCTACACTATTTTCAACACTAGTTTTTATATACATTTCAAGTATGTCTGTCATGAAGAAATCTTCAAAATGTGTTTTTCACAAGAATCTAAAACTCTCTTGCTAATTTTAGAATATGAAGCTGAATAATGATAATCTGTAGATGATGGTAAAAATCAAGAGTAACGCCTGTCCAGAGAGCTTTAATTTCTGCGCTGAATCAAGAGATTTCAAATTGTAACTAATAGATTTTCATCCAAACCATGATTTCCCACCAGCTGAGAACCAGAACCTCCCAATTCTCAGAGAATATTTTTCCATGTAGTCGTTCTGAGATTCAATGCCAACCAATGATGTCAGCTTGCAACTATACTTAGAAATTCCCATGTTAGCCACAGTGATTGAGTCTTCGTTAATCATTCGCTGAGACATCCAGATAGTCCTGCCGAAGGAAATTAAATCACCAGTCATTCCCCTTAGTTATCGCTTTCGCCATGACCCATTAGAGTCAGGGAGAAGTCATAACGAATACATTATGTCATGCCGAGAGCTCATATGTTATGTTCTTTCCAATCACTAAGACATAAGCAAGTTTCTCACCAAGATTTCCTTTTGATTCATTCACTATCACTATAGCCTTTTGATATCAGAGAGGCATCTCGTAGACTATTCTTTATTTTTCTGAGAGCCCCTTGTGATCAAACTTTTCACCGTGACATATCGCTCTCGGGGGGACCTCATATAGATAATACTTCCTTATACCGAAAGTCACCCACCATCTTGTGTGTCACTGAGACAAGTCAAATCCTATGCCGACAAAGTCCTTTTGTGTTCCATTGGCGAGACCGGAGGTCACTCGCCAAGACCTCACGCCGAAAACCCTAACTCTTACTGAGATGTATACCTTTATGTTGTCAATCGATATAAGAAAACAAACTCACCAAGACCTTTCTTCATTGCACATGAGTCATACCAAAATGTTCCTTTTGTTTTATGCATTGCCGAGACATATCAATGTTGGGGAGACCTCTCGGAGAGCACACTATGTCATACCAAAAATCTTTATCTACTCTGAGTTTCTAAGACAATACCAACCTCTCGCCAAAAACCCCTCATAAGACTTAGTCGGCAAGACCTAATGGGTTCGCTATGACATTATATCGATGCCGCAAATCTTGTCGATGTGTTCCCATTCAACCTTCAGTCGGTGAGACATAACAATCTCGCTGTGACTTCATACTGACGGTATAACTCCTACCGATAGGGATCACCCTCTGTCGTCGAAACCATGGAGAATTCCTGCCGAAAGCTACCTGTAAGTAAAATCCAATCGTCATGACATCAGAAACATCTTGCCGATAGGCAACATAGATGTTTATCAGAGAAATGGATCGGCGAGACCCTGGCATTCTCACACTTATATGTTCTTTCTTGTCACCGAAACAATGTACAAAAGATAACCTGAGACTGCACGAAGCTCAAACTGAACAGTACCATAAGATATTAAAATTATGAATGTAAATTATCCACTGAATTCCAAGACATGTAAACCATATAGACAAAAATGTACCAAGATAAAGCATGAGAAACCAATCTGAAACTTTCAACAAGTAGAATCAACAAAAAGGAATTTTTTCATCAAGGACAAACCATATGATCACAACTGAGAGCCAACAAACTCCCCCTTTGTCCTTGATGGAAAAACACAAATGACTCTCCCCCTTTTTTCCTCAATGACAAAGAATAGAAGAAGAAGAAAAATGTGCATTGCCATAACACAACTAAGAAGCCAACCAAAAATATCGTGAGAAACAGCTGCAAAAAGAGTAACAGTGCAGCAACCAAGATTGTAGGAGAGTTGTAAGAGAATCAAAACATATAACATGCTCCCCCTAAGTTGAAGCTTGGTGAATTAGAGAAGTAACGATTGAGAGATAACTCCCAATCGAAGTCTCAGCCTTTCAAATAGCTCTTTTGCTAAGGGCTTAGTAAGAATATCAGCCCCCTGATCTTGTGATCCAACAAAATGTAAACATACTTCATTAGCTAGTACCTTTTCTCTCAGAAAATGAAACTTGATAGCAATATTTTTAGTTCGAGAGTGCATAACAGGATTTTTGGAGATATTTATCGCACTTGTGGTATCACAGAGAATTGAAACAGGTTTAGGAACTTCAATACCCATATCAGATAGAGTTTGACTCATCCAAAGAACTTGAGTACAACATGAAGTGGTAGTAATGTATTCTACTTCAACAGTAGAAAGAGAAATAGATACTTGTTTCTTGTTGTGCCATGCCACCAAACGATCACCAAGAAAGAATGCAGCACCACTGGTGCTTTTCCTATCATCCAAACAACTAGCCCAATCAACATCAGTATAAGCAATCAAAGAGAAATCATTACTTCTAGGATACCAAAGACCATAATCAAGAGTGCCCTGAATATATTTAAAAATCCTTTTAACAGCAGTGACATGGGATTCTTTAGGTGATGCCTGAAACCGTGCAACAGTGCAAACTGCCTGCATGATGTTAGGTCGAGAAGCAATTAAATATAATAGACTGCCAATCATTGATCTATATTTAGTTTGATTTGTATCAAGAGAATCATCAACCTTAGTAAGTTTACATCCAGTAACCATTGGAGTGCTAACTGGATGGCATTCGTCCATCTGAAATTTCTTAAGCATCTCTCTAGCATACTTGGTTTGAGAAAGAAATATTCCATTTTCACGTTGAGAGATTTGAAGACCCAAGAAGAAATTTAATTCTCCCAATAATGACATTTCAAATTCAGATTCCATTAGCTGAGAGAATTTTTTACTCAAGGTAACATTATTGCAGCCAAAGATAGTGTCATCAACATAAATTTCAACAATTAAAATATCAGAACCTTTAGTTTTAACATAAATATTTTTGTCTACACCTCCTCTAACAAAACCATTTGAAAGTAGATGACTGTCCAGCCTAGAGTACCAAGCTCTAGGTGCTTGTTTTAAGCCATAGAGGGCCTTTTTCAATTTGTAAACATGATTAGGATTATCTTTGCAAATAAATCCTTCAGGTTGTTCAACATAGACCTCTTCATCTAAATAGCCATTTAAAAAAGTATTTTTGACATCCATTTGATAAACAGTAAAGGTTTTATAAACAGAATAAGCCAAGAATATTCTGATAGATTCTAATCTAGCAACGGGTGCAAAGGTTTCACCAAAATCAATACCTTCTTGTTGAGCATAGCCTTTGCAGACAAATCTTGCTTTGTTGCGAATAACATTACCATTTTCATCAACCTTGTTTCTATATATCCATTTGCCTCCAATGACATTCTTGTCATCTGGTCTTGGGACTAACTCCCAAGTCTAATTTTTCTCAATCTAATCAATTTCTTCCTGCATAGAATTAATCCAACATGAATCTGTGAGAGCTTCATAAAAAAATTTAGGCTCAAACTAAGTAACTAAACAGAAAGCTATTTGAGCCTTTTCATCAGATTCAATAGCCTTTCTCCTAGTTTGAACTCCTACATTTTTATCCCCAATAATCTGATCTTTGGGGTGATATATAGCTAGAGTTTTCAAAGGGGCTTTTGATACAACCTTTTCAGGACTTGCTTTTTCATTTTTAGGGCTTGCTGATTCAACAAAAGACTTAGTTGTTTCAACTTCTTCTGAATTTGATTCAAGTTCAAGTTGTTCTTCCTCATTATCCTGCAAGATGTTAGCATCTAAATGTAATCTTTCATCAAACTTTACATTCACAACTTCAACAATCTTGTTAAGTATTTTGTTAAGGCATTTATAAGCTTTGTTGTGAGTTGACTATCCCAAAAAGATACCCTCATCACTCTTTGATTGAAAGCTCCCAAGGTTATCATCATCTTTCTTGATAAAACACTTACTTCCAAAAAATTTAAAGTATTTGACAGAAGCAGTTTTTCCATACCAAAGTTCATAAGGAGTGTGTTTAGATTTCACCCTAAGCTGCACTCTATTCAAAATGTATACAGCTGTATGAACAGCTTCTTTCCAATACATATCAGACAACTTAGCTTCATCTAGCATGGTTCTAGCCATTTCTTTTACAGTTCTATTCTTATGTTCAACTACCCTATTTTGTTGAGGTGTTTTTGTTGTAGCATACTGTCTTTTAATGCCATGATGTTCACAGTAATCAATAAACTCTTGAGAGGTGAACTCACCTCCTTTGTCAGATCGCAAACATTTAAGTTTCAGATTAGATTCCTTTTCAACCATTTTACAAAAAAAATTGAACTTTTCAAAGGCTTCTAATTTGTGCTTAAGAAATGTGACCCATATCATTCTAGTATAATCATCCACAAACAACATAAAGTATTTTTCACCATTAATAGACCTTGTTCTAGTTGGTCCACATAAATCAATATGCACTAGCTGTAGAGGTTTTGATGAAGAATGTTCTTTTGTTTTGAAGCTGATTTTAGTTCGTTTACCGCTTAAATATTCTTTGCACACAAAATTTTATGGCCTGTTAAGGATTGGTAAACCTCTAACATTCTGATTCTTACTGATTATAACCATATTTTCAAATTTTATGTGTCCTAATCTTTTATTCCATAACCAGCTCTCTTCAATTTGGCCCATTAGACACATACCTTGATTATTTTCATTGCTTGATGTGTCAAGAAGATTGTACACATTTCCTTTTATCCTCCTTCCAGCTGCAACAAGCTTTCCAAGCTTGTTCTTAATCTCACATCCCTGTGAAGTGAAAAGAACATGATAACCACTATCACAGATTTGGCTAACACTTAGAAGATTGTGCTTAAGACCTTCCATATAGTACACATTATAGATAGGAGTGTCTTCATTCAGAAGAAATGAACCTCTACCTTTAATTTGAATACCAAAGTTATCACCAAACTTAACATATCCACCTACATAATCTTCAAGATTTATAAACTTATCCTTGTTGCCAGTCATATGGTTAGAACATCCATTGTCCAGGACCCATAAGTCCTTTTTCTTGGAATGAAAAGCAGTTTGAACCAACATAGTTTGCTCAATGTTGTTAATAGTCTTAGGTTTCCAAACCTTTTTAATTTTCTGTTGTTTCGATTGTAGATCAATCCTGCACTATTTGACAGAATGTCCCAAAGCATTGCATTTAAAACATCTGATCTATCTAACAAAACCATAGTGTTTCCTAAGACCAAACCTAGGTATTCTAGGATTCATAAGCCTACATGTGCTCACCTTATGGTCAAATTTGTTGCAGAAAAAACAATAGCCATAGAAGAAAGGATTGACTCTGTATGAAGATCTATTACCTCTTAAAAACTGAACATGATCCTTACCAAATTCTGAGTGATTTGAACTTGCAACCTTGATTTCAGAAGAGGGGTTTTGTTTTGTATTATCAATTCAACATTCACCCTTTTCAAAACCAATACCGGTTTTATCTTTATACAACTTCTGCTTGTTGAGCATCTCATTCAGTTTTAGAGTGCTTTCATATTTTTCAATTTCCTTCCAAAAACAAACTACTTCTTGTTCCAGTTTTTGAATTTCTTAATCTTTGCAGCTTATAGTCTCTCGAAGACAGTCTTCAACTCTTTTAGCTTCTTCAAGCTGAGTTTTCAGAGAGACCATTTCTTGATCTAGTTTATGTTCTTGAGCAAGAACTTGTTTTTGAGTTTTCTGACCTCTTGTAAAGCACATTTCAGTTCACTTTCAAGATCTACTTCACCTTCTTCAACATCAATAGTGTTTGAATCATTTTGCTTAGTAATTTCAGCCATGAACAAAGTTTCATCTTCTTCAACTGATGAATCTTCATACTCAATATCAGATTCATCCTTACTAAACATACTTTTCTTCTTTTTGAAATTGAAGTTTCATTTAGGTTTGAAGGCCTTCTTCTTAGGATGTTTTTCAGTTGTCTCCTTGTCACAGATTTGATCATCATAGGGACACTTTGCAACAAAGTGACCTATTTTTCCACAGTTAAAACATTTAAAGGGAAGTTTTCCCTTATATTTTCCTGATCCCTTTTTAAGTCTTCTAAAAAAATGGGATTCTTTAGAATCTAACAACTCTGATTCATTGATTTCGACTTTTTCTTTCTTTTTAGTGTTAAGGCAGTTTCTTTTCCTATTGAATTGTTTTTGCTAGTTCTCATTTCATAGGTAATAAGTATTCCTTGCAGGCTGTCTAAGGTAAGCTTATCAAAGTGTTTCTTTTCTTCTAGGGCTGAAACCTTAGATTCAAATTTGGATGGTAAGGTTCTAACAACCTTTGTGACCACATCAAATTCATTAACCTCTTGACCTAGACCTTTCATTGCATTGGCAACTTCATCAACTCTTAGGAAATATTCAGCCACTTTTTCATCATCCTTCATTTTCATCTCCTCAAACTGATGTTTGAGTGTAATGATTTTTGACAATTTGACTTTCTCATTCCCTTGATATATAGTTTCAATTTTTTCCTAGATTTCATGAGCAGATTTGCAATGCATGACTTTAATGAACACATCTTTAGTTAACCCACACAAGATGGCATGCTTAGCTTTGGCATTTGTTTCATACCTCTTTTTTTTAGCAGCATCAGTGGGAATAGAGGTTGGTACATTGTACTCATTTAAAACAATGCTCCAAACATCAACATCAAAAGAAACAAGAAAAGCTTCCATTTTGATTTTCCAGAACACATAATTTGTTCCATCAAATAACGAAGCTCTAGTTATAGAGGCACCATCTTGAGAATGTGCCATTAAAACAAACTACAAGACCAAGATCAATCCAAGGTGATTAAAACCTATTAGAGGACCCTACGCTCTGATACCAATTGTTGGAGTTAAAATGACACTGAGAGGGGGGGGTGAATCAGTGTTTTAATAGATCTGACCAATTTTCAAAAATTCATAAACATAGCTCAGATTTGATCTCAATATTACTCTGATTAATGCATTCATGAGTTGAATGTAATCATTCATAAACAAAATTGAAAAAATTAATAATCCCAACAGTGAACTGAAACAACAACACTGTAAAGTAGTGAGCACATAGAAGAACAAAGAGACACAAGATTTTGCCAAGTGGAAAACCCTCTTGGGGTATAAAAACCACTCCTGAAATGCCTTGCAGGCTTAATCTTTTTAATCAACTATTCACAATTTCTTATAGGCTGATTTTTGAGCACCCACTCAAGGAGCACCAACCCCTCAAATTATATTTCTGAACAATAATCATGTCTCAGAGGATCTCTCTGTTTTTAGTTAAGCTCATAACTCTCTATTTTCTTGTCTACAAAATACCCTAAGGATTCAATAATTGAATCCTTAAAATATTACATAGAAAAGAATATTACAATATATCTTTGCATCTTTGTTTTTCAGATTTTTAATATAGAGTATTTCAATACATTTTTGATACAGCTAAAGAACAATATTCCAGAATTACAACCAGAGAGTCTACACTATTTTCAACACTAGTTTTTATATACATTTCAAGTATGTATGTCATGAAGAAATATTCAAAAGCGTTTTTCACAAGAATCTAAAACTCTCTTGCTAATTTTAGAATATGATGCTAAATAATGATAATCTGTAGATGATGGTAAAAATCAAGAGTAACGCCTGTCCAAAGAGCTTTAATTTCTGCGCTGAATCAAGAGATTTCAAATTGTAACTGATAGATTTTCATCAAAACCATGACTTCCCACCAGCTAATAACCATAACCTCCCAATTCTTAGAGAATATTTTGCCATGTAACCGTTTTGAGATTTGATGCCAACCAATGATGTCGGCCTACAACTATACTTAGAAATTCCCATGTCAGCCACAGTGATTGAGTCTTCATTAATCATTCACTAAGACATCCAGATAGTCCTTCCGAATGAAATTAAACCACCAGTCATTCCCCTTAGTTATCACTTTTTCCATGACCCATCAGAGTCGGGGAGAAGTCATAACGAATACATTATGTCACACCGAGAGCTCATATGTTATGTTCTTTCCAATCACTGAGACATAAGCAAGTTTCTCACCGAGATGCCCTTTTGATTCATTCACTATCACTATAGCCTTTTGATATTGGAGAGACATCTCGTAGACCAGTCTTTGCTTTTCCAAGAGCCCCTCATGATCAAACTTGTCGCCGTGACATATTGCTCTCAGGGAGACCTCATATAGATAATACTTCGTTATACCGAAAGTCACCCACCATCTTGTGTGTTGCTCAGACAAGTCAGATCCTATGTCAACAAAGTCCTTTTGTGTTCCATTGGCGAGACCGGAGGTCACTCGCCGAGACCTCACGCCAAAAACCCTAACTCTTATCGAGATGTATACATTTATGTTGTCGGTCGATATAAGAAAACAAACTCGCCAAGACCTTTCTTCGTTGCACATGAGTCATACCGAAATGTTCCTTTTTTTTTATGCATCGTCGAGACATATCAATGTCGGGGAGACCTCTCGAAGAGCACACTATGTCATACCAAAAATCTTTATCCACTCTAAGTCGCTGAGACAATACCAACCTCTCGTCGAAAACCCCTCATAAGACTTAGTCGGCAAGACCTGACGGGTTCGCTATGACATTATATCGATGCCGCAACTCTTGTCGATGTGTTCCCATTCAACCTTCGGTCGGTGATACATAATAATCTCGTTGTGACTTCATACTAGCGGTATAACTCCTGCTGATAGGGATCACCCTCTATCTCCGAAACCATGGAGAAGTCCTGTCGAAAGCTTCCTATAAGTAAAATCCAATCGTCATGACATCAGAAACGTCTTGTCGATAGGTAACATAGACATTTATCAGAGAAATGGATCGGAGAGACCCTAGCATTCTCATGTTGATATGTTATCTCTTGTCACCGAAACAATGTACAAAAGATAACCTGAGACTGCACGAAGCTCAAACTGAACAGTACCATAAGATATTAAAATTCTGAATGTAAACTATCCATTGAATGCCAAGACATGTAAACCATATAGACAAAATTGTACCAAGATAAAGCAAGAGAAACCAATTTGAAACTTTCAACAAGTAGAATCAACAGAAAGGGATTTTGTCATCAAGGACAAATCATATGATCACAACTAAGAACCAGCAGGGTGTTGGTGTGAATAAATGTCATGTACCTAGTTAATTCACTTACTAGAGAATTAGGGGATATATTCACATGTTAAGTTTATTTAGGATTATAAGATCCCTCTAGAAGTCTTAGTTGTAATGTTTAGATCTTATCTTGTCCTAGGTTGTTATAAGTTAGTTGTCTCATGTTATAGGATTAAGACACTTGTCATGATCTTGTCTAATCCTATGTCTCACCTTACCTTTATAAGCAAGGAATCTCATGTACATTTGCATATTCAATAATATATTCAATTTTATAATAATGCATTCATTATTGCAAATTTATGCTCTTGCTTTTCTCCTTTGTAGAAGGTCATTTTTGGTTTTGCAGGTGATCCTAGAGGCTTGAGTCTATGAGTGACTCTAACAAGAATATGAGTTTTCTTGGTATTAAGACCTATCAAAATGATGATGAGGTATGAAGTATAAATTACATATGAGTACAATGACCTTGCTTATAAAGGAAAGGTGAGGAATAGGATTGGACATGATTGGGACATGTGTCTTAATCCTATGACACATGACAACTAACAAATTGACTACTTAGGAATCATGAATTACAAGCTAGATAAGATAAGTTCTAGAAAAGCCAACTAAGACTTCTAGAAGAAAAATTATATCCTAAGTAAACTTAACATGTGAATAAGTCCCCTAAGTCCCTAGCAAGGTAAATTACTAGACCTACAAGACATATATTCACACCAACACCCCCCCTTAAGTGCAACTTAGGGAGAATATTATTATGAAAATGATGCAAAAAAAAATGCAAAGATAGATTCACAATAAAACATATATACAAAGAGTATAATTCAATGGTGAATCTATTGGAAAACACGAGGACCAATGGCGAGGTGCTCGACAAGTTAGAAATAAATTTGATTGCATGGTCGAGGTAGGCCATTTTTTTGACAGAGGACTCATGGGTATCTTCAGTGTCAAAATGAGGTGCTCCCAATGATAGAAGGGTAGTGATACTTCTTCCAAGGCCTACCTTTCTAAATTAGAAAGCCAACCCATTAGATTTGAGTGGATGTTCTCAGGCTCTAGTCATGCCACACATGTTTGTGCGTTATCCTATCAAATTTGTGGGGGGGAGTTGGATCAGCATTGGATCTCAAGCAAGAGCAAAGTGCAGATTGGCATAGCATCATAATTTGCTTAGGCATTCTCTTGTCATCTGTGGTGGGTGGTGGTTGGAAAATTCTATAAGACATGGGTAGGGTGCCTAGAAGGGTAAAATAGATTCCAATATGATTTGGGGGTTTCCTGTTAGTGTGCTTTAGAGGTGAAGAAGCACAGATTAAGAGGTTATTTAAAGAATAAAGCACAAAAACAATAGGCTTTGGTGAAGATCGTGGGAGAGGAGAAAAGGAGCTCAGACTACCTTCACAATGGGAAAGTCTACAAATAATTGATCATGAATTTGGTTCAGGTGATGGGGGCTAAGACTTGGGGGGAGGTCGTAACACACAATCTAATTGTGGATATCAATAGAGACATGGTGAGAATGTGGGTAGCAACGGTTGAAAAGAAACTGGGCATGGGTTGGATAGCAGGAATCTTTGATGCAGCAACTATGAAGAAGAAAAAGTCTCAGCAGAAGCACTTACTTTGTTCAAAGAAGGTCTAATGAGTAAGAATATGGAGACTTTCAGCTATTATGTAAGCCAAAACGAAGATCTATTTTTTTCCTCTCAAATTGAGAGGATCACTACCTTCTTTGAAGGTTGTATGCATGTAATGAAGTTGTGGGACTAGTAGTTTAGCCTACCACATCCACTATACATAATCCTTTTCTTTTCATCTAATAGAAAGGGAGTTGTCCCCATGACAACACTTACCTAGCATGTATATATATAACCAATCTAGTTGAAATAAAATTAATCTTTCAATTAAATGAAAGATATATTTCAATACATTTAAGGTATTTTAACTATTATTATTATTATTTTAGGTATTTTAATTATTTATTATTTTGGATGCAAATAATGTGTTCAGTTATATACGATGAATCTTATAAACTATGAAGGTGTAAGTAATCTCTCCCTAAGATATTTATAATAGTTATTTTTCTAGTGGAATCACTTTGACATCTTCAATAGACCTACTAGCTAATATAAAACATAAAGAAATATGTATAGAACAATAAATTGCAATGTCTTAACCACTTTAGTATAAAATTTTGAAGATTTTGTAAACAATTTTAAATTTTGAAAATAGTTTCAGGTAAGTGCAGGAAGATAGGGGGCCAAAAAGGGGTCTTAAATGGCCACTTTTTTTTCCTAAAATTAGGAAATAATGACCTTGGATGAGAAATTAAGCATAGTTACACTCAAAATTTTAAAATGCAACAAAAAAAATGTTTGTAGTGCTCCAAATATTCTTTCTAAATTCCTATTTTATTTTAAAATGGTATAGATTAAGGGGTTCAAAAAAGGGAGCCACATAAATTGGTGTTGTTTCTGTCAAAAAAACATAGCATAGCGTCTTTTGTGGCTCCCCCAAAAGGTTAACCTTTTTTGGGTATTTTTAAAATCACTTCAATGAGAAATTAGCTAACAACATGTAGTTTATGCCCAAATTTTTTAATAATTTTTTAATGAATATTTGATTTTTTATTAATTTTCAAAGTGGACACATCTTGAAAAATAGAATTTTTGCCATGCTATACCCCTATAAAATTTGAAAACTAATTGAAATCATTATTTTTAATACATGTGTACAATGGATTATAGTTTATAAAAATGTAACTTATTTGAAATTTTAATGAATGGCTAAAAAATACCAAACATTGGTTTTTGACAAAAAATAGACATACAAACAAAAGAAATTAAAAATGGAAGGATTTACATTGTCAAAATGTGAAAAAAATTACATCATTAAATAGCTAAGAGAGAACCTAACATTACCTGAGTGGTTGATTTGTTTGACCTTGAAACACATGCAAATCGGACAATTAGCATGAACGAGATTATGTGAAATTCTGTAGAATATGCAAAAACACGTCTTTGGATGTTGGGAAGGCACTCCAAGCTTCTGGGTTGGAAATCCAAAGAAAATCCCAAGCCTAAGGCTTGGGGATTCCCAAGGCAACATATATAACATGCTTACATTATGTTTTGCTTTGCATTTTTTAATTTTTGCAAAATTTTGTTGTATGTTTGTCAAGTTTGACATAACACGAGTGCATTATAATGTGCTCGTGTTATGTCTCGCTTGGAATGTTTTATGTTCAAGTCTGTTAAGTATGTTTGATGTATGTGTTTGTATATATATTTGTATTTATGTATGTATGTATGCATGCCTAATTGTATGTATGCTTGTATGTATGTATGTATGTATGCTTATATACATATGTATGTGTAGACACCGAAATCTGGTTTAAGCCTGTGACTTCAATATTCTTAATAATTCATATTTCTTCTATGGTCATGATTAAATAATGTCAATTATTTAATTATTCACTTTAACTTTAATTAATTCACACTGTTCTTTATTCTATCTGATTAATTAAATAAACGCTTTTTATTTAATTATGTTACTAATTAACCTTATCCTTCTTCAATTACATAAATTATTATTTAATTTACCTCTATCATATTTCAACTATAATTAAATAAATCCTTTATTTATTTAATTTTTCATTTAAACCCCTTCATCACTTAAATTAAATAAATCTTATTTATTTAATTATTCTTCGAATATCAAATCTTGAATTAAATGAATTATTTAATTCATAAATTATATTTTAACGCACTCCTCTATTTTTAGATAATTGTTCAAATTATCTAAGTATTCACTCTTACTCGACTCAAAGATCTATTTTAATCGCTCAGTTAACTCTTGATTTAATGTTTGAGTGGATTTCTTGAGTAATCTCTTTGTCATATCATTTAGTCATCTAGTACCAACTCAATTGTGTGTACATGCAGATTAATTAAATATTCCTATTTAAGTAATTAAGTTTTGTGCGTGCATTTGAACAAGATTTGCTTTAATTCAATCTTTATCTTTGTCATGCAAGGATAATTTTTTTGTTTTCGAATACCAAACTTGAAGATTAAATCATTTATTTAATCTTTAATTTTATTTCTAGTTTGTATCACTCATGTCGCTACTGACAGTTATCATAATGCAAGTCTAATCTGTCGATCTCAACTGTCTGTTGATCTTTCGATCCTGGCTTGTCCTTCGAATAATCAATTTTCTATAAATTGATCTGTCATTCTTCATTCCAATCTCTCTCAAAATCTTATAACTTTTTGGAGCAACTATCTTGAATCTTCGATGTTTTGCTAAATCACTATCATAGGCTACACTTGCACGAACTTTTGAAAATCTGAGGGCAATTATACTACAACGACAAAATGGAGAAGGGTAATCGAGATGATACATGGAATTACGTACATATTGGGTGAGATTGTTTAGTTTATTTATGTTTTGGCTTTCATTTGTTTTTTGTTGCTTAACTTAGATTGCATTAGAGTTTTAGATTGCATTGCATGTTTGCTCTAATCTATTTCTTCTGCATTTTTCTAGATGTTACATTTGGTAAACTTGACGTGAAGACACCATCTTCGCGTATCCGTAGACTTTTTATTTGATTTTGCAAGTTTTTGTACGGAATGACGCATCTGCTTGACGAAACGCCGCAATTGACATTCAGAGATGCATCAGCTTGACGAAACGACACAATTGACATTCTTGACCGCATCTGTGAACATAAACGATTCACCTGAAAAGGAATCATGCATCTGTCATTTTTCAAGCCGTAACTAACTGGTAAAATACTGTGACACATTTGACAGAGAAAATGACGCATGATTCGACTGGTATATTTTAGGTTTAGACTTTCAATTTTACAGTTTCCTTTTGTGTTTTTATTTTCGCTAATCTTCTATTTTTAGCATGTGTCTTGAGGAGTTAACGAAGTTTTTTGCATATCAATATCAAACTACTGACGAATCTTTCTGCAGAACGCATGTCGAAGACCCTAGTTAATTTTTGAAACAGATTGTTTGGTAGTGTAGCAAATCTTTCATTTGGATTAAAATTAACAAGTGTCTACTGTGTTTGGTGCAAAAGCATGATTGTGTAATTACCCTCAATATTTGGTACATCGAAGTATCCTCTCCCCCCTTGCGCATCTGTGTGATCCTGGGTGTAAGAGAAACGATTACCAACTCTAGAACTTGGGCTTGTTCTGCAGGGAAAAAGTACTCACCCCAGGATGACTCAGACCAGTAGCACCCTAAACCCAAGGGACTTCCAGCCGGTATATGAAAGTGGATTCTTGGGGAAAGCCCAAGAATCACACGTATGGTTCCGACGAGATGGATTCGAAAGGGGACTCTCACCGCACGGATCATTCCCTATGAGCAAAATTCCCTAGTTAAACACCTTTGTTTGTAGTGTCCAAAATCCTTCTATTTACTGGTGTAGCAAGTCGGACCTGTGAAGTTGTCTCATATTCTTACGGTTCATGTGTAGAGATGAAGGTATGCCATGGGATGTTCATGGGTGTTATAGTTTGGCTGCCCCGAATGACGTTAATGAGTCGTGGAGGGGAGCCAAATGGGTCAAGCTACTAATCATCCGCCTTGAATAAGCGTAGCTAGGGAAACCCAAGTGAGAACTCAATTAATATTGTCCTTCATAGCCTAGGATGTGCTTGTCTGTTGTCAAATTCAACGTTCTTTGAGTCCAAAATCAAACTAAAATAGTTTGTCTTATGATTGTCTTTGTTTGCTAGAACTTGATCACAGAAAATGTCATTTTTATATCTCAATTCACTGAAAATACAACAAAGTTGCAACTGTTCACCAGAAAGTCACAATTGTTCTATCGAGTCGCCTTTGTTTACCTTAGAGTTGCATCTTCTAGATTAGCTCACATTTTCTTTTTCAAAAACCACATCTATCTTGCACTTGCGATATTCTGTGACCCATCTGACAAGGTGAGCCACAACTGCAATCTCAAACGATGCATTTGCCACTATCGTAGAAATGTTACCAGTGCGTAAGTTTAGGAAAACCGCATCTGTTACAATCTGAGTTGCAACTATCATTACAATTCGCATTTGTGAGAAACTTAACCGCATCTGCCAGATTCAGATACTAAACTTTACCAGAAACATGCAACTGATTGACATAAAACTGCAATTGTGAAACATAACCGCATTTGATAAATTTTGTGACGCATTTTCCAGATTATTAGAAAACCAAAATTCACAGTCACTGTCCAGTCAACACTGTCATACCAATCTTTGATCTGTCTTACTTGTCCTTGGACAAAAACCTGAAAGGATTTGCTTAATTTTTTGTATCCTTTAGGTATCATTTAGTCATTACTATAGTCATTTTGATTCTAAGTTTTACTTTCATCTTTGAGTACATATTGCCTTTAGATTTAAACTTCTAGGAAAGTCAGTTTTACAAACTTTGGGATGGGTTCACCATCTACACTTTGGAAAAATCATAGCATCAATGAAATCTGTCATTGAACCTAGTCCTATCATCTTATCCTTTGTCCTATAGAGAGTCCGCCTAGCTCATCAGTCTAGTTAGGAAACTCAACTTTTCTTTGATCCTCGTCCTATATTGATTCCTTGACTTAACTAAATTGACGCCTTGGTTAGACTTTAGGTAGTTGCCCCCCCCGTCTCGGGTTTACAAAATTGATTACCTTAGAAGCTTGCTAAGACTTTGCATCTTTAGATATTGTCATTTTAGACAAGCGTCATCTTAGAACATTCCTTATTTTTCATTTAGAAAATCCCAAAAACATAGACTAGAGTCATATTGTCCATAGACATAGTTTTGCATTCCTTCCATATTGAGCTTATCTTACATGGTTGAAACTAGGTCGATAAGAAAAGAGAGAGAGAGAGAGAGAGAGAGAGAGAGAGAGAGAGAGAGAGAGAAAAGATGTCGAACCCAAACGAATTCATGAATCCATTCTCCACAAGACCTCACAAGACTTTATTAGACAAATTCACCACTTGAAACACTCAAGGACATATTACAGTAGAGGACATAGAGGCTATGGCACAGGACCCTGAGTTTACCTCTTTTGTAGATGAGTACCTAGCAAACGATTGTCAACGATACTTAGCCAAATTGCTAGCTAAAGGCGCTACCTTACCCATAGGATTCAATATTAGCACCTTACAAACTCAACCTACACAAGGGACAAGTACAACGACTACTAGTACTACTATACCTCAAGTAAATACAACCATACCATCTAGCATACCTACATAGAGTACGACAGTCCATACATCTCCATTTGGTACGTTTGGCATGACATCAGGATTTAATTTCACTATAGGGGCATCATCGTCCACTCCCTCTGGTCCTCTTGTTGGGAGTAAAAGATCTAAAACATCAGCTTATATACCAAATGTCAGTGTCACGAGTACCATACCACAATCAACAGCCATACCTAGTGTTCATGTCACAAGTACCATACCTCAGTCGATGGCCATACCTAGTGTTCAAGTCACTAGTACTATACTGCAGATTACACAAACAGGAGGCAATCCCTCATTCCAATATGGTAATCAGAATCTATTCTCCCAAATTGGCAGTTAGAATCCATTCACACAGATTTTGAATCAGAATCCATTCTCCCAGATTCCAAGTCAACACCAATTTACACAGATTTTGAATCAGAATCCCTCCTCCCAGAGTGGTACTCAAAATCTGTTCACACTAATCCCAAGTCAACACCAATTTATGCAAACTCTGGACCAGAACACGTTTACCAACATTTTGAATCCAAACCCACCTCAAATACAGACATTCAATCGAAACCCATCACGAGACCTAGGGTTTCAAAATACCTACATGGACCTGCATAATCTGTCCAACACATCCTTAACCCAAGTTGACATCTTGCAAACACAAATGCATGCACTACAAACACAAATGGACAACATGGCAGTGTCAACTAAGAAATCCTTTTAAACAAAGGACATATGCCCATTTCCCTTTGATAGATCATTGTACATGACTCCTTTCCCTCATGGGTATGTCATACCGAATCTCCCTAAGTACAATGGAAAATGAAATCTGATAGAACATATAAGGGAATTTTCTACCATATGCATAGACGTCGCTTATGACCCCACATATCTTATGAGACTATTTCCAAGAAGTCTTGTAGGAATTGAACTAGAGTGGTTTTCAGGTCTAGACTATGGCATCAGATCTTGGGGTGAACTGGCTAAGAAATTTGTTGAGAAATTCTCCTTCAACATAGACCACGTGATAAATATAGCAAACTTGTTTCATACAACACAAGAGGAAGGTGAAACATTTATCACTTTCTTCCAGAGATGGAGGACTATAGCTAGCCGGTGTCCTGTCGAGCCGGTGTCCTATCGAGATACCTTAAAAACAAAAAAGTTACTATGTTTCAGGAAAACCTTTATGCAAAACTAAGGAGTAACTTAAGGGTACATTGTTGTACATCTTTTTCGGAACTAGTGGATAAAGGGGTTATAATAGAAAAGGATCTCATTGAAAAAGGTGAACTTAAGACATCAACATCCAATAGAAATTAGAGTGTGGAAAACACCCCCAATGACAGAAACAGATTTTGGTCTCGCAACAAAAATGTCACCAATGATGGGGTAGTTGATGCTAAAACTGTACAAGCAGGACCAATCATCACATTACAAGGACCTAACACTTCTGCCAACATGCTTAATGTTATCAATCAACCTCCCAACATGGTCCAAAATACTCAACGTCCACAACAACAAAGGAGGTTTCAAAAATGTGAGTTCACTCCCTTAGGGGAACCCATCGAGTCCATATTCAAACAATTGTTACAACATAATCTTATACAGCTACAAGAGCCAAGACAATATGATCCAGGACAATTTAAACTAGTTTGGTGGGATGACAATGCCTTTTGTGATTATCATAGAACTAAGGAACATAACCTACAAAATTGTCGCCAACTGAAAAATATCATACAGGATCTTGTTGAAAGGAGAATAATTAAAGTTAGTGGACAAAAGCAAAAGTCATCAAACACTGATCATCAAGTATTTTATGATCCACTACATGACCATGTGAAAGGAACTGTTCCCAGTTCGAGTACTAAGACCAATATGTCAGCCAACTATGTGAGTATCAAGCATGATTATAATAGTGGAAAAACCATTCATCACCTTTGTGTCGCCGATGAGAATATCAATACCATTAGTATCAATACAAATCCCGAGTGTGTGGTCAACACTCGTTGTACAAAGATCACTATCCAAGGTCCTCCATCACAGCAAACACCACAACCTTCCAAGTCACAATATAACCTACTTGACCAGTTGGGGAAGACCCCAACCCAAATCTCAATTTTGGAACTGTTGCGTATCTCTCCTGAGCATCGATCCATTCTAGATAAGGCTTTACAAAACACCATGGTCCCCAATGATCTTGATGTCAATCATTTCCAGGAAATGGTGGGCTATTTGACCAATAACCATCATGCCACGTTTTTTGAACAAGACTACGCAACTGAAAAGATGAATCATAATGATCCTTTGCATCTTGAAGTCCTTGTTGATGACACCAAAGTTAGACGAGTTTTGGTAGACACAGGAGCAGGGTTAAATCTGTGCACTTTAAAATTGATTAAGGCATTAGGTTTCTCAGAAGCATGTATAGACACAACCAAAAGCATTGTCATCAAAGCTTATGATGATGAGGAATGAAAATCAAAGGGGGTGGTAACACTTCCTATCAGAATTGGTCCTACAGTAATGGAGACAAAGTTCCAGGTCTTGAATCTCACCCTTCCTTACAACCTTCTGCTAGGTAGACCATGGATTCATACCATGAAGGCGGTCCCTTCCACATATCATTAATGTCTCAAATTCCCTTACAATGGCACTGAAATAACTATAGGTGGTGACCCAGATCCATTCCAATATTGCACCAATCTAAAAGAGATAACCCAACGCCAAGTGTTGGTAAACCAAGAGGCTTCATCATCCAATCCATCTCCCTATGTTGATCCATCCACACTCACTTGAACATCTATTTCACCCTCAATTCCTACCACTCCTAGGGTTGAGATCCAAGACAAGGGTTGTGGAGAGTATTGCATGAAGACATCTTATTGTGTTAGCCATCTGATTCCTCCTAATTCATACGGTTTACCTACATCAGATAGGAGACAATCTATGGTCACTATACACATTCCTCCCACAACAACTTTCACTAAATGGGGAGAATTAAGCAAAGAGGTTGTAAATCCAGAAGATGTCACCTCCTAGCTGTATAAAGAAGATGATGAAGAATCTCTCTCACTTGCTCACATTCCTACAGATCTATATGGAAAAGGTTTCACAATTATGCAGAGCAAGGGATATAATGGACAAAGCGGTTTAGGCTTAAATCAAGATGGAAGGATCGAACCAATCTTTGTTTCTCAATGGCCAAAAGGCTTAGGGTTGGGGTTTCAACCAATTCAGATTGGCGTTCCTAGTACCACATCACCCTTACTAGAGGAAGTAAGTGCTTCAAAAGATATTGAGACATCTCATGACCCATCTGACCAATACCATTGTGACTCCCCTGACTCAAACGAATATGAGTGGGATTCCTTATCCTCTACCTCTTCCATGGACCTTGACAAGCTCTTTGGAGAACTTGACTTAATGTTAAGATCCTCACCAAATCCATTGAATTCCTATCCACCAAAGAATATGACAAAAGAGGAATGGTTTAAACACTACTATTGGGAATCACTTGATCCTACCTCTTGGCAACCTGATACATCTATTTCAGATAACCAAACCTTGGCATTAGGCCCACCTCTCAATCCGTCTAGATCTAAACCTAAGAGCAAACAGGACTTAGTACAAGACTTTTGTGACCATATGAACAACTCAATCCTTACCTTGACCCCATTAAAATTTGATAACTCTGACAATGACATGCCCTTAGTTTATCCCCAACTCATTGATTGGGACCAACAAGATACACCCGTCTTAGACATTTTTGAGAACGACGAAGCAATTGTTGAGTTCCTGGGATTACGAGAAGGCATACCTAGCGGTGATCACAAGGCTGGTTTTACTTTTACCATTGACTTAGAAAACAAAGAATATTTTTGGGAATCTGTTCAACCCTCCAGTCACAAAAATGAGAAAAAGAATAAACAAGATAAAAAGGACGAGTCTCTAGGTGAAAACTGAAAGGCACCTTTAGACAATGAAAAAGTAAAAAGAAAGGACACATCCGAAGGAAAAAACCTCTCTAAGGCACCTATGGATGAAGGTTTGAACATTCTCCCCGTTGCACAGGAAAATTCACCCATGCTCGTTGAAGAATCAGTCAAAGTCAACATAGGCACAAAAGAGAATCCTCTATTGGTTTATTTTGCAGCATCATTGACAACAAAAGAGCAACCAAAATTCCATAACTTCTTTGCACAGAGACAAATAAATTTTGCCTGGTCATATGCAGAAATGCCTGGGTTGGATCCTGAACTTGTTCTACATCACTTACCCTTACAACCAGGTGTCAAACTAGTGAAACAGAAATTGAGGAAAATGCATCCACATATCGCTTTACTAGTCAAGGAAGAACTCAAGAAACTGTTAGACGTTGGTTTCATTAGATCAATTGACTATGCAAATTGGATTTCCAATCTTGTACCAATCACTAAACCAACCGAGGGCATTTGCATCTGCACCGATTTCAGAGATATCAACAAGGCTTGTCCTAAGGATGACTTCCCTTTTCCTAACATTGACATGATAGTAGACATGATAGCAGAGTATGAGATGTTGTCCCTTATGGATGGATTTTTAGGATATAACCAGATTAGAATTGTAACTAAAGACCAACCTAAGACAGCTTTCACTTGTCCTTGGGGAACACATTGCTGGAATGTTATGCCCTTTGGACTCAAAAATGTTGGAGCAACCTATCAACGTGCCATGACCACCATCTTTCATGATCTAGTACACACTCTTATGGAGGATTATGTCGATGACCTTATAGTTAAATCCAATACAAGAGCAGAACATTTGCAGGTTTTAGAAAAGATATTTCAAAGGCTGGAGAAGTATAAAGTGAGACTCAATCCCAAGAAATGTGTGTTTGGAGTCAAGTCGGGAAAGCTTTTAGGCTATATCATTTCCAGACGAGGCATTGAATTGGATCCGTCCAAGGTAAAAGCAATCATAGACATGCCCCCAACAACTAATCTCAGTCAACTAAGGACATTACAAGGAAGACTGCAATCCATCAGAAGATTTATAGGGTAGTTAGCAGATAAGACACATCCTTTTCAACATCTACTTAAGAAAGGGGTACCCTTTGCATGGACAACTAGGTGCAAAGAGGCTTTTCAACTGATTAAAGAATATCTACTCACACCACCAGTCTTAATTCCACCTGTTGAAGGACAACCATTGATTCTTTATATTATAGCAACCCATTCATCACTCGAAGCATTGCTTGCACAGAATGATGATGAAGGTCATGAAAGGGTAGTCTATTATATCAGTCAGACTTTGGTAGGCTATGAGCTCAACTATAGTACCATTGAATGTGCCTATCTTGCAGTACTATTTGCTACCCAAAAATTAAGGCACTGTATGCTAAACCATCAAACAATGTTGATTGCCAAAATAGATCCTTTGAAATATCTTCTCAGCAAGGAAGCATTAACAGGGTGACTGCCCAAGTGGGTTATGATAATTAGTAAGTATGATATCCAGTATGTGGAGAGAAAGGCTATTAAAGGACAAGTCATTGTTGATCAGTTAGTTGACGCACCAATATAAGCAAGTCACCCATTAGTTGTAGAATTTCTTGATAATTTTAGAGTCGCCATCGACACAAACACATGGAAATTGTACTTTGATGGCTCACATACAAATCATGGCTCAGGGGCTGGTTTACTGTTTATCACACCACAGGGTGATTCCATCCCTAAGTCATTCAAGATTGCATTCCCATTTACTAACAACATAGCAGAGTATAAAGCTCTAGTGACAAGGTTATGCAGGGCAGTCAAGTGGAAACTTAAGAACCTACAGGTATATGGTGATTCTCAACTAGTAATCAGACAAGTAAATGATGATTATGAGACTAAGGATGAGAAGCTTGCTCCATACAAACGCATGGCTAATAGCTTTAAATATTACTTTGACAAAGTCGAATTTCATCAAATACCTCATGTTTTAAATAGGGCAGCAGACACTATGGCTACAATTGCATCACTTCTAGACATTCCTAACGTGCCTAAGTTTGAGTTTTTGGTAGAACAACTTTTGGTCCCAACCTACGATATCCAGATTCTGAAATGGTATGTGACATTGTTGGTCTTGATTCCCCATGGTACAAAGAAATCTATGACTACCTTCATGCCGAAATCATACCCACTAGCCTCTCAAACAACCAACGTAGGACATTCCTTCGCAAATCAGCTAAATACACCACCATCGAAGACACCCTATATAGACGCACCTTAGATAATACCCTACTGAGATGTCTTGATTCTAATGAAGCACAAGCAACCTTGCGTAGGGTGCATGAGGGTATATGTGGTTCCCATTCTAGCAGTCCTACCTTAGCCAAAAAGATTATGAGATTAGGTTATTATTGGCCTACTATGGAAAAGGACTCATATGTCTTTGTAAAGAAATGTCGTCAATGCCAAGTTCATGGAGACTTGATACATGCACCAACACAGGAACTTTGTCCTATAACATCACCATGGCCCTTCGCCCAATGGGGACTCGACCTCATAGGTAAGATCCATCCCACATCATCCAATGGCCACAAATTCATCATCACTTCCACTGAGTACTTTACGAAGTGGATCGAAGCTATTCCTATGACATACATTACCGACACACAGATCTCTAAGTTTATTCTGAACTATATCATCTGTCGATATGGTGTCCCTCAGTCCATAATCACTGATAATGGTCACCCATTTAAGAATCAAGAAGTCTATCATCTTTGTGATGAATTTCATATTCAACATCACTTTTCCACTCCATACTACCCATAAGGTAACGGCCAAGCAGAGGAATCTAACAAAACTATCATTAGAATCCTCAAAAAGACTATCAATGATGTTGGTTGTGATTGGCATTTACAGCTTAATCCCACCTTATGGGCCTACCACACAAGTATATGTACTCCCACCAGCGCCACTCCCTATTCACTAGTATTTGGTTATGAAGCCATTCTTCCTATTGAGGTCGAGATTCCTTCCCTGAGGGTAACCTTGAAAGGCCACATTGATGATGAAGAGTGCCGAGTATCGAGACTCCATGAGCTAGAATTCCTGGATGAGCGAAGACAAAAGGCACTAGACCATCTCCAAGCATATTAGAATTGCCTCCGTCGTAGCTATAACAGGAAGGTCTTGAACATAAACTTTGACATTGGTGACTTGGTTTTAAAGGAGAACCCGAAGAATCAAGCAGAAAGAGAAAAAATAGGAAAGTTGGAACCAAACTAGTTAGGACCTTATATTGTTACATAAGCCTTTGGATCAGGAGCGTATCAACTCTCCACTCCTGAAGGGGAACCATTGTCCTCACCAATCAATAGTCTTTATCTGAAGAAGTTCTATGCATAGCTTCTGAGGACCTTGTCTTAATTAGCCAAAAATACAAAAAAATCATAAATAAAAAAAATCGTTACCAAGGTGAAAATGTGGCAAACATGCATCTTGGTAACACCAAAAAAATTAGATAATCCAGAAAATAGTAAAGAGAAATAATTCGTCCAATAGTGAAAACAACTTTGGTGGCGCTTTGGATAAGTACCATGGTGAAAACCTGGCAAATGGGTGCCATGTGTAGTTGACTCTGCTCCTTTGTCTACTATCATTCTAATATGTTCCCTGTACATAGTCCTTGTCCCTGTACATACACACTACCCTATATATACTACATGTTCATTGTACGTAGTCCTTGTCCCTGTACATACACCCTATCCTTGTATATGCTACATGTTCCCTATACATACTACCTATCCCTGTACATATCCCTTATCTTTTGTATCCATCGCTTGTATATACCATTCGTAATAAGTGGTAGTCTTTCCCATAACTTGGAACGATTGACATCGAGTGCACTTCATATCCCCCATTTTACCCTATTCATAATCAATTGATCTTATACTCGACTGGGGGAAAAACACTTGATGTGTGTCATATTGGTTCTTCCATTGGTTTGTTGAAGACGTAAAACCATAGAAAAATCCAAAAACATCACAAAATGACCTAAGAAAACACAAAAACATCAGAAAACTTCAAAATGACAAAAAAAATCAAAACATGTCAAAAATCCAAAAATAGAGTTAGAGTCAGTTGCACTTGTCAGTCTTTCTCATTTGTCAACTACGTTGCCTCTACGACTAGACGTAGGCAAGGCCATCTGTCAATGTTCCCCCAAGGCATTAGGTTAGTCTGTTTAGGTTTGTCTGTATAAAATCATGATTCAATCCACATGTCTATATGACAAGGTCATTGGTCGTGTCGAACTACGAGGTCTTTGCATGTATAACGTAGGCAAGGCCATCAATCAATGAGCCCCCGAGGCCGCACTAGGTCAGTCCATTAGGGTTCATCACATTCACTATCACACACGTCTTCTATTTGTAGTTAGTCTTGTCAGTCCAAGTCAAGTCGAACAACGAGGTCTCTACGTGTATAATGTAGGCAAGGCCATCAATCGATAAGCCCCCGAGGCCGCACTAGGTCAGTCCTTTAGGGTTCGTTGTCACACACAGTCAATTGGCAATGTGTCATTTCAAGTCATGCATTAATCTGGTGAACAAGTCAGCAATGTCTCTAAGTCAAATCAAACAAATTTCCAAGGAAACAATAAAAAAAAATCAACTAATGTCTGCTACAGGATGTGTCCTTCCTGGAGACAGACATCATCAAAACAATCAACCCCCATCTTATTCAGGATGGTCCTTCCTAAATATTGATATCAGCAAAACAATTTGTCTTATACAGGATGAGTCCTTCCTGCATATCGACATTGTCAAACAATCAAACATAGCCTTACACAGGTTATTACATCAACGTCATCTGACCCAACGTCTTATACGATATGTATGTCTTTTTGAAACCAGGCTTTGTCATGCCTTATACAGATAGTCATAACATCGAAACCAGACTCAAAGTTTTATCCGGTATGTGTATCTCCTGAAATCAGGCTTTATCAATCAATCCTTCTATCAATCAAAATAAATTAAACAAACAAGATCAAGTTTTGGCAAATATTTTACTAGCTTGTTAACTTTATGGCTTATTTATATTATCTTTTCATTTGACTTTATGATGGGAATTATGTTACTAGCTTTCTCGAGGATGTCCCATGAGGGATTTAGAGAAGCAACAATGTATTAGAATTCTGCTTTCTTTGATTGATGGCTGTCAACTGTCTTTTAAATTTGGATTTTGAGTCATGTTACTAGTTTCCTCAAGGATGTCCCATGAAGGATTTAGAGGAGTGATGACGTCTCATGACCCGTCTTTTATTTTGTTTGCTATCTGTAGTTTGTCGTGACAAAAAGACTGGGGCAACTTGTGCCCTTAGTATGAGTTAACGACAATCCTTGTCTGCGACTATCTGTTGTTAGCAAGTGGATGACCTTGTACACCTTGATCTATGGCATATCATGGTGTTTTTCTCCATTTTTATTATTCCCGCCCAATAATGATAAAGTGCAACACCTTTTGTGATATAGTGAAACATCGAAGATTGCTAATACTAACATCCATCGCATTTCTTTCAATATTTCTCAATCTTTCTTTCTGCACCAACAGTTCTTCTTTCTTGCATTATGACGGAGTCCTGTGACATCAAAAATATAAATCATCCTGCATATACACATATAGGTTAGAAAAATACATATATATAGGCATTTATCATATCTAGGACGTCATGGAATAATAGACATTTATCATCGGCATTCCATGTACATAACAAATGTAAATACATGCATCACATTACATTTGTATGGCATCACATGTAGAAAGCATTGTACGTATAACATCATATTGCATCTCATAACTATAAAATGCATACATCACATAGAATCAACATCACATCATAGGCTGTATAAACACATCATAAAGTAGATATGATCATCCATCATATAGGCATCTCATATAAACATAACATGTACAAATAAACGACTGCATAATCAATAAATAGAAATGCACATCATGAGAATTGCCGCCAAAATCATATATATATCCCTCAAAAATGTCACATCACAATGTCATAATGTATCAATAAATATGGAAGCTCGCAGGCTATATAATCATAATACAATGTCTCAGTACATATCAAGAAGTGTCCCTATCATGAACTACCACTGCTATCATGGCTAGATTGTGTGGATGACTGATGTTGGGAACCTAATGACCTGTGACTTGAGTGGGGCCTATCATATGGACTAGCTCTGTGTGGCTGCTCAACACCCTCTGTGCTAACTATCCTGGAGTGGGTCCTAGTCTGAGACCTCCCACTATGTGCCTCTGAATAGCTTGGGGCCCATCTCTCTAGAGGAACCAATGTCTCATATAAATCTCGATAATAAGCCTCCCTCTCCTTGACTCTGAGTAACTCTCTGGAAAATGTAGTTGTTGGCCTAGTACATAGCGCTCTGATCTCTATGAATCTCTGCTCAGTCTCCTACCTCCAAGCTATGGCCTGATCTCTGTCCATGACAGCTCTGTCCCTCTCCATCTGTAACAAATCTCTCTTGGACATCATCACCCTCATCTGCTCCTCCAAGGATGCAACCTAAGCCCAAAGTGTGACAGTGTCAGAATCAACTGCCTCTGTGTCAACTTATCTCACCCTCGATACACCATCATCCTCATCCTCCAACTCCTCCAGAATCCTTTCTCGGATCTCCCACTCATGATCATCATCCTCCTCATCATCATCCTGATAAGCACCTAGTAAGCCAAGGGCATCAATCTCTACCTCCTCTTTGTCTGCCTCCTCCTCTGCAGGAACCTCTAGAACGGCCTCCTTTGCGGGATGCTCCTCCTCTTCGCTAATCTCAACATGCACCTCCTCCCCACCTCTACCAATATCTGACATGGCCACATCCTCCTCTCCCCATCCCTCCTCATGAATCAGTGATAACAGTGGCCCTCATCCCCTCCATCCACACCTCCCTCTCCTACCACCTCACCGACCACCTCTCCGACCTCTGCCTCTGCCACGCCTGCCGCGTGGTCTTGTCCCTTGCCGCTCTATTGGCGCAGCCTAATCTAGATCTGTAAGGGGAATCAGCCTATGCACGGCCCACCACTGATCGTAAGCCTCTATGGTACCTGGGTCTACCGCACCATCTCTCCATCCCCACGGAATTGCCTGTAATCCATCAATATCTACCTCCACAGTGGCTACTAGAATCTCTGGACCCCATAGGGGGATCTCTCGTGAAGACCTTGTGAACTCAATCTGTCCTCTTGGCACATCTTGTATCTCTCTGAACTACCACAATACACGATCTGGAAAATGTCACTCAATAATGTGGACATGTGAAACAGTCCGCCCAATTAGGTACTGAGTCTGGTGGAAAAAAGGAAAATGCTCATCCTCATCTGACCACTCTGCACATCCCAAGTATGGTCTCCATGTAAATTATACCATAGTATCAATGGCATGTCTGAAATACCCGGTATCTCCCATGTGGTGTTGAGTGTTTAACGGAAGCCATAAGGAGGTCTGTGTTGTACATCGACTGTAATCGGTGGCCAAAAAATGGCAATGTGTTCCCACGCCCATACCATCAGGAGCATGGTACCACAACTCATGGACTGAGCCTCTCGATAGGCTATATCATGCAGGTGGAAGTATAACATGCCAAGGAGATAGGGACCCCAAGCATATACCTCTCGTCGCTCTAACATACCTATCAACATCTCCCCCCAACCCACAGGAAAACCATGACCTCGACGGTCAAGAAGCACTATCCCACCTATCAATGTACACAATAGAAAGTCCAGCCGCCTATACCTCTATGCCAATACACACCATTTGATCTCATAATGATCAAACCCTAACTGTCTAACATTGGCATGAGGGTAGTATCTGCACATCTCAGCGACACCCCTCTGGGTATCATATCTCACCCTCGTGCCTCTGATGGGAAGTCTCAAAATCCTGTAGACATCCTCTAAGGTGACTGTCGCCTCTCCAATAGGCAAGTGAAATGAGGAAGTCTTTGAGTGTCATCGCTCACACAACGCTGTCAGTAGACCTCAGTTTACCCAAATCTGGGGCATGTCTGTCACATGTAGAAGACCTAGGTGCCATAAGAATCGTCGCTTTGCACTCCGCAAGCTATCTCGGAAGCAAAAAGTCGTAGGTCTCGACTCTCGCGTATATATAGTGTCTAAAACAACCTGCAATGGCATTATACATGCCTCATGTTAGCATCAAACATCTATCCTAATGCAAGGGAATAAATCAAATGCTATTCAAATGCGTCATTATATTGCAAATGCGTCATTCTTTTGCACATGCATCATTCTTTTACAAATGTGTTGCAGAAAGCCAAATGCGTAATTTAATTTCACACATGTGTTATTTTTTTCAAGTGCATCACTTTAATATGCAAATGCATGCAAAATTACAAATGTGTTTGCGTAAATCAAATAACAATTGCATCGAAATAAATGCAAATGCGTTGAAAAATAAACACATGCGTCTATTTTAAATACATATGAGATGCTATTTATCAAATGCGTTGAACTAAAAAACAAATGTGTGGAACCATAGAATCCCTACGCTAACTATCTATGTGATTTTACAAATGCGTCGATTGCACACTCACATGCGGATTTTCAACAAAGTGACGCATAATAGAAATAACAAATAAACGTATAAAAAACTTGCGCAAATCGAAAATTCACAAGTCAAGTTTAAGGTACATACTAGGGGGTCCGCGTCGGCTGGCCACCTGAAGGTCCGGATCCTGTATGCTCGATGGTGGGTGTTCGGAACAGGAGACATCTTCGCTGTGGGTGCAGAGAAAAATCTCAAATCCCAAAGCTATGTGGATTAAAATGAATAGGTTTTTACCCCATTTTCTATTTATACCTAGGGTTTTGGTGGCATTCTTTTCTACTGGCCACGTCAGCTTCCAATTTCAATCAACTTGTATCCATCAACATTTCCAACTTCAATTTCATCAACTCCATTGCATTTCTGCTATCCAATGGACTAATCGGGATCATTTCCAAATTTTTCTAATTTTTTTTGAAAATTTGTCAATTTTCTCGAGGGGGCATACCTTCACTTGTTTACATTGGGGCATGATTGGGGCATATTTTTATCGATTTTCTTTGACACAACATTGAAATGACATTGTATCAAAGAGGGGCAAATGTAGACACCGAAATCTAGTTTAAGCCTACGACTTCAATATTCTTAATAATTTGTATTTCTTCCATGGTAATGATTAAATAATGTCAATTATTTAATTATTCACTTTAACTTTAATTAATTCACACTGTTCTTTATTCTATCTGATTAATTAAATAAACGCTTTTTATTTAATTATGTTACTAATTAACCTTATCCTTCTTCTTCAATTAAATAAATTCTTATTTAATTTACCTCTATTATATTTCAACTATAATTAAATAAATCCTTTATTTATTTAATTATTTATTTAAACCCCTTCATCACTTAAATTAAATAAATCTTATTTATTTAATTATTCTTCGAATATCAAATCTTGAATTAAATGAATTATTTAATTCATAAATTCTATTTTAACACACTCCTCTATATTTAGCTGATAGGCTTCTTATTGTGGACTTGCCAGTCCACAAGAGCTCGGCATACCTGTCTCATGCTTGCAAACGTAATTTCGCTCGCCGTTAAACCATTTTCAGGTACAACTTCCACGCACTCAGAAATTCGCCGAACTTTTGACTTTTGTTAGGTAGGATTGTTATCTTTGTAGTAAATGCACTATCATTAGATTCGATTGACCGATGACCAGCATTCATTGTCTCAGGATCATGAATCTAGTAGCTCTGAAATGCTAAACCGCCCGTCCCACAAGCATCGATAAGGTGAGAAGCCTGGGGTTGCAACCACAGCACTTCACGAGGCAAAAGACTGGAATGGCCTCAATGCAGAGGTTGTTGCGGGCATAGGCGCTGATGAGCGCAAAGAAGGCATAGACAGTGATGCCATAGCCTTGCGTCCTAGTCCACTCTAACACATGTCGCGCCACATCCACTCTGCCCAAGTGGCCCATCACGCTAATCATGGTGCTCGCCAACTTCCCCTGGTCGCTTTTCTTCCTCTCCCTCGCCACCGCTCACTCGTAACATTGCATGGCCTTACTCTAAAACACTGATATTCTCATATTACCGTGAATGGATTAGAGCAGCAGCTGTACGGAGAGTGGTTTTGGTTCATCTCATTTTAAGGAAAAATCTGCTTTCCTAGGGATTTTTCTTTTTTCCTTCAAACTCTGCCCATTTTTTCTCATTTTCATCATTCACAACACAACACAATTTGTTCTGAAACTTGAGGTAAGTCACTTGTCATGGTTTTTATTTTTCAATCTGTGCGAGCCCAGATCATTTATGTTCGTGTTTTTTTGTGTTTGGTGACAAAAGATATTTGTTAGGAATGGCATTCTATTCACTGATTCAGTAGTTTATGTAGTGTTGTGTGATGTTTAGCAATTTCAGTCCACCATTTAGATGCAGAAGAGGTATACAAATTAGAAAAATAACCAAAATTAAGATAAAAAGGGTACAATATGCACTAAGATTTCCAATTGTTATTAATTTACCATGATACGTGACTCCGAGTGATAATTATGGTTCATATGTAACCTAATTATTGTCTTTGCTGATTGAAATTGCACATTCTTATCTGCTGAGTGAGATTCAAATGATGATCAATCATATCAGATTTGCAAAGAAATGCTTAAAACGTGCATATCTCCTTGGAACAAAAGCAAGGGAATTCAATATTTGGTTTTCAAGACTTTCAGGAATTTTTAGAACAGTGCATACCTACTAATTTTGTATGTGTGTCAAATACAACTACAACCTAGTTTTAGAATAGTGCATACCTACTAATTTTGTATGTGTGTTACTAATTTTGTATGTGTGTCAAATACAACTACAACCTGCATGAAATACCTAAAAGTCCAATAAAAAATAATATGATTTGGTATGAGTTATTTGAATTGTAATTCCAGTTTTGATTTTTAGTATAAGTTATTTTACTTACAAGAATATTGCCATGAATATTATGCCTGCATGGCACTCACCTTTTTGCTTAAGAAAAAAGAAGAGCATGTTGAAAGTTCTGGAGAAAAGCTACAACACGATATGTAGTTCTTTTTTACATCAAAATATAGAACAATGATAAAAAAATTTAAACCCAAAATGAACAATACCAAGATGAATGCTAATTAATCCAAAGCCATAATTTTAGATATTCAATGCAGGAATTAGAAGCATATAACTACCAGCTTTATAACTGAATATTAAAATTGTACTGTAGGTTTTAGTCTGTAGTACTTATTATTAATACCTAAATATATTGTTGGAGACCTCATTCAAAGAACAGACATGGAAGCCAATTCTTTGAACAATATATAGATGAGGGAAAACAAATCATTAGAAATCAAAGAACACCCAATAAGATTTTTAAGTTTGTTTTTTACAGATTCAATAAATGAAGGTACAGTTACAAATTTCTGAAATGCTTGCCAATAATTAAACTGGTGGGATTTCTTAAAATGCTTAGCATACAGTTTGCATATGGTCTTCTCTTCACATTTAATTGAAACTGAAACAAAGCCCTGAAGCAAGATCTGATTTCACCAGTAAAAGTAGAATTGAAGCCAAACTGTTATTCCATCTACTAAAACTGCAATTAGTGGATTCATCAAGTGCCTGCAAAGTGCAATGGCAGTAAATTCAAGCCATTCAGAGACTGGATATAAGTATGGATCCTCTTTAAATTATAGGAACTCATAGAAAGAGATTGAATTGATGAAAAAAAAGAAAAAAATTTGAGGCCCCCAAAAAATATATAGATTGATTCTGAAAGTGAAAAAAACTCAGGATTTAGTCTCAAGTCTTCTTACATGAGTATTTTGGTAAATCTTGGAGCTTTATATCATATTTTCTGCTCGCCTATCTATTGGGTAAGGGATAGGCAAGGGAAGGAAAGAGAATGTTTAATGTTGTATTTAATTTAATTATCTTTTGAGCAATGCATTTCCTGCCATCATTCTCATTCAGATGACAGGACCTTGAAGGAGATCAAAAGTATGGATATTGTTCCTCTCTTCACATAATTGTGTCCATAAACTCTTTTATCTAAACTTCATAAGTGATATATATACTCCTTTCATGCATTATTTTAGTTATCTTTTTTTCTTTCTCAGCTAGAAGATTAATATGGAGATGAGAACATAATGGTGGAAGCTGAGAAATTGACTTTGGTAGGAAATGAAAATATAATTGTCTTTCATGTTTTTATGCACTCATTTTACCATTAAGCTTTGTATCTACAAGCTTGTCTTAAAAGCTGTTGGAAAGTTTTATAGTTAAAAGAAGCATGGCTTTTAGCCTTCTTTTCTAAGTATGATTTTTATGAGTCGTTGAATGGAATTTAGTTCTCAGTTCATTAAGATTCTGAATTTATCCAAGCAAAAGGATTTTTCATTTGATTATTCATGGCACGTATGTTTATTTTTGTGGATTCCAAACTGCTCATGATGTTTTGCATTTACGTTAAGAGAATTCTGAATTAGCCTTTTCCTCTATATCTTCTTACAAAGAAAATGTTTGATCTTAGTAAATTATGAATATAATTTTATAATTTTAATTGTGACATTTTGGAAGAAAAGTTCTACTTGGAATATGACAGGACATATCAATTCTAGATGGATTGCTTTTGATTTCTTCAATTTTTATATGAAATTTTTTGCATATACTATAGACAATAGTTGGAATAGCAGAATCTAATTTGTTTTGATTTCTCCCTTATAGTTGATGATAAAGAGATTGGCAGCATTCAGAGGAAGTTGTTATGTCAGTCTTTGTTTGACCTCTATATTGGAGAAGATCCACTTGACAAGCTGGCAAAAGAAGAAATTAGATCGAGTTAAGCATCCTTTCTGACCTAGTAGATGCATAATTTTTGCTTCTCTTAACCAGGATAAAGCAATGTTCCACTTGCTATGAAGATGTAATGTGTTTTTCTTTGAAAAGTAAACTGCATTTTCTAGGGACATGCAAGCAGTATGTAGGTTTTGAGTTTTTCAACTGTTTTAGATGAAGTATCTTACTGGCCCATACAACATTGGCAAGGAACTTAGACATGATTCCATATATGTTTATGTGTTACTTCCTCATATGATTAAAATGTATTCAAATTTTTTTCGCCAGTCACCACAAAGTGAAAGGTCAAAATGTTATATATATTGGAGAAGATCCACTTTGACAAGCTGGCGAAAGAAGAAATTAGATTCAGTTAAGCATCCTTTTTGACCTAGTAGATTCATACTTTTTTATTCTCTTAACCGGGATAAAGCAATGTTCCACTTGCTATGAAATGTGTTTGACTTTGAAAAGTAAGTTGCATTTTCTAGGGACATGCAAGCAGTATGTACGTTTTGAGTTTTTCAACTGTTTTAGATGAAGTATCTTACTGGCCCATACAACATCGACAGGGAACTTAGACATGATTACATATATGTGTTACTTCCTCATATATGTTTATGTGTTACTTCCTCATATATGTTTATGTGTTACTTCCTCATATGATTAAAATGTATTCAAATTTTTTTCACCTGTCACCACAAAGTGAAAGGTCAAAATGTTATATATTTTTGTTAGTTATTCGTTGGCAGAGCTTAAAAAACACATACAAAGCTTTTAGTCCAATAGTTCTACTGCTTATTTGCATGGAATAGTGAACAGTCATAGAGATCTTTCTTCACAATCATCTACAAATTTAAAGTAGTATTAATAGTAATATAAATCCAAATTGAAGGAAAGGTAACATTGGAGATCACAATTCCAATCGAAGGAGAGGTTTTGTCATGGTGCACAGTTATATGCTTAGGATTTGTTGTTCTGATTCTTCTTTTGATGAATTTATTGTAGGGAATATCCACGCCTACACATTACCATGTATTACTTGATGAAAACAAGTTTGGTATAGACGATATTCAAATTCTCGTTCATGTGTTGTCATATGTGTACGAATCAATGATTTTTTCTCATAGTTTCTTTCAATGCTATTTATATTGTAGTATATATTTTATACCACACCTATCAAAGAAGTACCTCAACAATATCTACAGAAAAGTTTGGACTCCCTAAAGGCTTATGGAGTAATTTCATTGAGTTTTTCCTTCCAAGTATTCCTGTTGAATTTTACTTTTGAAATTCATGATTCTGATGTTTATTCTTGAATTGTATACAGTGGCTCCTATAAACTATGCCCATCTGGCTACCACACAAATGCAATAGTTCTTAAAGACTAAGGACCTTTTATACTCTACCATGGCAGCAACCATAAGAGATTGCTCCAAAAATATCATGGATTTGAATGCATTAATGTCTAGATTTGATTTTCCCTTTCACAATATTTTTCATTAATGCATGTGTTTTTGTCCACAGCCATGATATCTCTACCATTATCATTACTCACCACCCAAATTATAGATAAACACACCAGGCTCCTAATGTGTATTGATCAATCTGTCAATAAGATTTGGGGTAGAATGCCTATGGAATTAGGACATCTGCGTTGCAATCACAAACCATTATTACATTCTTTTAACAGGTAACAAAAACTGTATTTTTTTAACTTCATTTCCATATTCGATCTTTAATTAAATTTTTTCCTTAGTTTCATATCGACGTATCCTTGAACCTCTTATGGGTGCAAGTGCTAGTTAGATAATTGTTCAAATTATCTAAGTATTCACTCTTACTCGACTCAAAAATCTATTTTAATCACTTAGTTAACTCTTGATTTAATGTCTGAGTGGCTTTCTTGAGTAATCTCTTCGTCATATCATTCAGTCATCTAGTGCTAACTCAATTGCGTGTACATGCAAATTAATTAAATATTCCTATTTAATTAATTAAATTTTGTGTGTGCATTCGAACAAGAGTTGTTTTAATTCAATCTTTATCTTTGTCATGCAAGGATAATTCTTATGTTTTCGAATACCAAACTTGAAGATTAAATCATTTATTTAATCTTTAATTTTATTTCTAATTTGTATCACTCATGTCGCTACTAACAATTATCATAATGCAAGTCTAATTTGTTGATCTCAACCGTTTGTTGATCTTTCAATCCTGGCTTGTCGTTCGAATAATCAATTTTCTATAAATTGATTTGTTATTCTTCATTCCAATCTCTCTCAAAATCTTATGACCTTTTGGAGCAACTATCTTGAATCTTCAATGTTTTGCTAAATTACTATCATAGGCTATACTTGCACGAACTTTTGAAAATCTGAGGGCAATTATACTCCAACGGAAAAATGGAGAAGGGCAATCGAGATGATACATAGAATTACGTACATATTGGGTGAGATTGTTCAGTTTATTTACGTTTTGGCTTTCCTTTGTTCTTTGTTGCTTAACTTAGATTGCATTAGAGTTTTAGATTGCATTGCATGTTTGCTCTGATTTGTTTCTTCTGCATTTTTCTAGACATTACAATATGTATGTATATATGTATACCTGTGTGCATGTATGTATGCTTGTATGTATATATGCATGCTTCTATGTATGTATATATGTATGCATGCTTGTATGTATATATATGTGTATGTATGTATGTAAGGGTTTTGGGTTTAGGGCATATAAGGACCTAAGGGTATAGTTTTAGGGTTGAGGGTGGAGGTTTTTGGGTTTACATGGTTTAAGGTATAAGGTTGAGGGTTGAGGGGTTAGGGATTAAGTAATAGGTTGAGGGTAGATGGTAGAGGGTTATAGTTGATGGATAATATTCAGCTTGTTAAGTGTATAAGATTAAGTGTGTAAGGTATAGGGATTAGGGGGTGAAGCCAAAATAGTGGTTTACAATTCCAGTGAGGAAGGAAAACTCACAAAAAATGACCCCAAGGCAAAAAAAAAAGTGATTTTGGGGGTTCGTACGAACCAAGGTTCAAGTGAACCCCTTTGAATCTTGGCTGCCAAAAAACCAAAAAACATGCATGGAAAGGGATTCGAGCGAACCCCTAGGGGTTTGCTCGAACCCCCCTTATCCCTTATCCCCCCCCCCTCAGACATAAAAAAAACCTAAATTTTGGCACTTCGAAGCTCGGGTTGAGGATGAAAATGGAGGAATCTTCCCAAACCCAATTGGAATTAGGTATCCTCATAACGAGCTATCCAACGAATATAATTTTAATATGTTTTGGTTTTATTATGTATTTATTTTATTTTCGTTTTATTAAACATAGGTTTTTCATTAAAAATGAAGGTCTTTGTTCTGCACATGTGGAACAATAGCAGATTATCAAAAAAAAATTGAAAAATATGAGTGCACTAGATATTGAAGTTCTTGATCCAACAAAAAAATTGAATTTCAATAAATACAAAAAAAGTTACGTGTTATACGATCGCACTATGTCTGAATTGTAATTGCTTTGACTTTGAAACTTGATTAAAGAAAAAATAGTCAATAAAAAACTATCTAACCAAGTGGAAGCACTAGATATCAGAGTTACAAATCTAAATTGAAAGAATTAGAATTTTATCCTTCATGGAAAAAAAGTTATATGTTATATAATCGTCACTTTTTAAAATGTTGTTTTAAAACAAGTTTTTGTGGGAGATGGAAAAAGAAGTGCAATCTAATTCCAATAATTTTGAAAAAAAAAAAATTAGAATCTACAGACAAAATGTGATGAGACTCTAGTTTGCATCATCTTCAAATTCCTCATGGTTTAGCTGATATAGGTGCCCGAATATGAAGATTTAGTTAAAAATAATAATTTCAGTGTCCACTTTGGCCAAAAATTGTAAACCACTATTGTGGGATCACCTAGGGTAAATAGGATATTGGTTTTACGGTTTACAATATGGATTGAGGATATATAAGGCATAGGGTGACTTGGGTTGAGAGTGTATGGTTTAGGTTTTAAGTATATGGTTGAAGCATAATATTCAGGGTTTAGGGCATAAGGGTGAGGTTATAGGGTATAGGGATGAGGGTTTGTGGGTGTAGGTTTCAAGGTTTGAGGTATAGGGTTGAGGATTGAGTGATTAGGGCTTAAGTATATGGTTGAGGGTATAGGGTAGAGGGTTGAGAGTTTACAGTTGAGGGATAATGTTTAAGTTTGAGTGTCTAAGATATAGGGCTTAGGGTTTAAGGTTGAGGTTATAAGGCATATGGATGAGGGTTGATGGTTGATGGTTTAGGGCATAAGTATAGGGTAGAGGTTTGAAGGTTGAGGGATAATGTTCAAGGTTGAGTGTCCAAGGTTAAGTGTAAAGGGTGTAGGGTTTAAGGTTTAAGGGTTTAAGGGTATCTATGGTTTGAGAGTATAGGGTTTAAGGTTTGAGGAATTAAGGGTTCAAGGGAACTGAGGGATTAGGGTTTAAGGTATAGTGTCGAGGGTAGAGGGTTTAGGGATAAGGTTTAGGGTTTAAGGTTTAAGGGTTGAGTATTAAGAGATTAGGGTTTAAGGTATAGGGTTGATGTATTAGGGTTAAGGGTTTAATGTATAGGGTAGAGGGGTTGAGGGTTGAGAGTTTAAGGATTAGGGTTGAGGGATTAGGGTAGAGGGTTGAGAGTTTACATTTGAGGGATAATGTTCATGGTTGAGTGTCTAAGATATAGGGTTTAGGGTTTAAGATTCAGGGTATAAAGCATATGGATGAGAGTTGAGGGTTTATGGCATAAGTATAGGGTTGAGGGTATAGGGTAGAGGTTTGAAGGTTGAGGGATAATGTTCAAGGTTGAGTGTCCAAGGTTAAGTGTATAGGGTATAGAGTTTAAGGGTATCTAGGGGTTGAGAGTTTAGGGTTTAAGGGTTTAAGGTTTGAGTGATTAAGGGTTGTGGGTTTAAGGTATAGTGTTGAGGGTAGAGGGTTTAGGGATAGGGTTTAGGGTTTAAGGTTTAAGGGTTGAGGCTTTAAGGATAGGGTTTACGGTTGAGCATTAAGGGATTAGGTTTTAAGAGTTGAGGGCTTAAGGGTTGAGAGTTTAAGGGTTGAAGGATTAGGGTTGAGGGTTGAGGGTTGACCCCTATATTTGTCACTAGTTCAAGACAAAATAGCTACATATAACCTTTATATGTACTTATATGTACTTGTTCAGACACTTTGCACATGCACATCTAGATAATATTATAATCTCTCAAGATGATTTCATTTTGACATTACATACACAATGGCAAGGTTAAAGTTGAGTGAGATTGGTCAAATATTTCCAAGACTAGTGCCCATAATGAACAAAAAATTGATCATGCATTGGAGATCTAACACCAAAATATAAAACATACTTAATAATTAATAATCCATCAACAAATTAAAATAAAAAAATCCATATAGAATGCACAAGAGACCAATACCGTGCTTGTAATGAATTAAAATGCTATTAGGTTTATCCAATTTGCATTACAATCATACCAAGTGCGATAGGGGTTCTATGAAGATCTATAGAACAAAATTCATGCCAAGAATCAAATAGTAGGATGGCAATTGAGGAGAGCCATCACATTCATAGTGTCGTGCTCAGGAGTGAGTGGATTTCTTTTTCTTTTGATATTTTTTGCAATTTTCAAATATGTTAAAAACATTTGCCTATTGATGGTCAAGGCCTTTATTTTTGAACAAAATTTGACCTTTAATTAGAATCTAAAACCTCACACAATACTTGACACACATTTTGTTTTTCCTTAACTCTTAATTAAATAAAAATAATTCTTTAAATAAATAATTCTAAAATATTGATATAATAGAAACATTTAATATATTTAAATCAATCATATAGATGTAATGTCTTGTGTCATTGTCTCTGATAATTTAAAAATCTTTTCGGTTTCAAACACAATCATACTAAAATCCATCACAACATGCATCTAACCGTTCCACATTATATGGAATGGAAGCAACATGTCATTGTCCAACTACAATAACCATTGTGGTAATTCGATTGTGCATACAACACAAAATACTAGCTTACATTGAAAATAGAAATCACATAACTAAAAGCACCACTCAATAATGCACCAAACTAAAACCAGCATTGCAACACACTAAAACATTTTTGTTCATACCCCCAACAAATAACACATCAATATACCTTCAAATTACCTGATCTAATGGGCCATTAAGCGGTCCACTTGGAATTAACTGCTGATCTTTCCAAAGCCAACAAATCCTTCAAAACTCCTAAATTTGGCTAAGAATTTTACACAGTAACCTCTCATATTAAGTATTCATATTCAGAAATCAAACTTGTTCTTCTTTGCATTATGCAAAAACTCTACAAACTGTTTCGTAACGCCTGTTTCTGAATTCATGATCGCAACAACAATTCCCTCATTGGTTGTCTTGCTTGCCAAATCTCACAGACCAGCCAATCTCTTTAACCCCCTCTTCCATCTTTCTTCTAGCATGACTTTGATTCCTCTTGAAGAACCCAAATGAACAAAGAGTGAAAAATTGTTTACAATGACTTCCAGAAAAGTATATCAATTTTAATCACCCAAAACAAACTATTCATGTACAGCAACAAACTTAAATTAATAGAACACACACCTATCAATAACTTTTGGATCATAAAGACCACAATAGCCACCAATAAATGCAAGCAAATCATTTGCATAGACAGCACACACCATGAAAGGAAGATCATCTTTGAACTATATCATACACCATGATAGAAAATTAGAAACTACCAAGTAAATAGTAATTAGGACAAATAGCCTCTTTCCTGGTCCGATTCTAAGAAAAATCAATATAGATAATGCATACAAAATACTCTGATTATTGATTGTTGATGTAGAGTGTCACATATGGCAGAGGCTAACAACCTAATAAGACATTGTTCCTCAATAGTCATCCATTTTGGCTAACAACGTAATAAGACATTGTTCTTCAATAGTCGTCCTTTAAAATGGACATGCAATGTCCAATGAACCAGCGAAATGAGAAAGCTCCCTATATACTTTGCACCAATCACTAGGCACTGCATTCCCATAACAATAAAAACATAAACACAACTGTAGTGCTATCCTTTGTCATCTTCTGCTGTTGATACTGTTTAGAAATATATCCATCTAGTTAATCACCATCTCAGTTTGGCAGGAAAGTACTACAAAGTAAAGGTAACAAAAATGTTGTTAGCTAAGTCTGCAATCATATGTTCTCAGAAATGAAGTCCTCATCAATGCTAAAAAGAAAAGTACCTCGCATTCATAAGTTTAGAGACACAAAGTCCTCACAAATGCTTAAAAGAGTACCTTGTCAATAAGTGATTGATAGTATGGTTTCACAGCTTCCACGTCAACTCTCACTTTGCTCTTGCTGTATAAATCATATTTGCTGTTTACACAAACAATACATAAAAATCCACAATCATACTATAATATCCATAACTATATCCCTGAGAATTCAGTTCAGATTAAAAATAGAAAACAAAACCAACAATTTAGCCTTCCTTTTCTTACTTAAATATTTTAAGCCATTCCAACATTTCATAATCCTCGTCCTTCATCAAGTGTTTGTATGCACCGGCTCGGTGCAGAGCTGAAACATACAAAATTGGTTATGAAAAACATGTTTGACATATATCTACAAGTAGCTTAGATAATGGCTTTAAGAACTACTTACCATAGAAAGAATGAAATCTGATTATAAATAGTGCAGCAGGAGGCAATGTGGTATTGTTCATTTTTGCTACCTGTTTCCTCAATTAATCAAAATTTGGTGGTTATCAGATAACGGAAATCTCTTAAAAACAGTAAAAGCCAATTCCATTTAGATAGGCACTTAGATACAGGGGAGTTCAAGGTCAAAAAATGTGAGTTTTTTTATACCACCACTCAGCTTCTCTTGAAAATGATAGAGCATGACAATGGACCGCTGAAGCATCAAATGCATAAAAATGAAAAACTAGGCACAATTTGAATGCGATGAGGAAATGATCACAATACCATGTGCATATATTCATCGTGGCCCCATGAAATAATCACATTTTCAAGTCCGCAATTTTCAGAATACACTCCATACTTTGTGTTGTAGTTAGGGTTGTAATAATCAGGGTTGCCCTTGAAATGCTGATCACGAAACAAAAATATTTCAACTTACAGACTATAATATGAACACAAGAAAATAAAATCTTTAAAAAGAAATGAATAGTGAATTATAATAGATGTTACCTCATAGTGAACAATGGATTTATCAAATGCACATCCAAGGGGATAAGTGTCACCTAAAATTTCAAATGAGCATTTTTAGTACTACATAGACACACAGTTAACAAGGAATGCATTCCTATTCCTGAAAGCCTTTGACCAGCTACAAGAATAAGCCCGTATGCTATCAAGTTAAACTGCCCTAAGCATATTAAATGTTTAATTCAATCTAGATCAAGTTTTCTACGGAAGATTTTTGGTGGGTTCCATTCATCTCAATGATGTGGAATGTTGGTTGAGCTCACCTACAACAGCCCATTGAGGCTCAGCTCCGAAACTAGGATGAAGTAGTACCTTGCCCAGATCTGCAGGCACCTTGGGCATCACACATTTGGACTACCAACACAGCTAATATAATCTCAAAAATGAAATAGAGCAAGTAGAATTACATCTAAATTTTGGTTTATTAAGATGACTCAATTTTCTAAGCAGAGGACCAAAATTTCCTGGCTGCAGAACATGTCGGGTTATTCAGCCATATATCAGGAAATAAGGTCAGATCTAGGCAAGCTCTAATCCATACCATGGATTAATCCTGTCAAATGAAGCCAGTCCTCATTAGGATAGTCTCTACGGATAGCTTCAGCTGTTTGGAGAAGATGTTCAATTTGGGGCTCATCAAGGTCAGGATCAGACTCATCTACAAACTCATTCAAGAGTTCACAGCATTCCCAGATGCTCATCACAGCTTTGTCAAGCTTACTGTATTCTCCACGCTTGCATAATACCTGCAACCACAAGCACAAAAGAAGATGACCAAATGTGATAAAACACACGCAAGCTGACTACCAAATGTGACCATCATAACCAGTTGATCTGCGCTTCCCGCACAATCCAACCTGCCATTAAACCCAACATAAAGGAAAAATCTGAGAACCCTTTCATTTCAAATAAGTAAACAGACTACGCATTACAGAGAGCATTTGGAATGATAACAAAATCAAAGACAAGAGAGAACTTTGATATTATAAGAACCACCTACCTCACAAGGTTGCTGGTCCCAAAAAGAAAATTATGATCATCAAAATAAAAAACAAATTACATGTACGACATAGTCAAACTAGTACATGGAGTGACCCAAAGATTCCATGGTCACAGAGTAATTACGAGGTATGTAACTCAAATGAAGTAGAAGAAGAAACACATTTCCTATTAATTTCGACCATTTACAATGATATTAGGATCAATAATGTAGACTCAGAATTTAGTACATGAAATCTTGGCTCAAGAAATTAACAATCAACAAATTTATCATAAAGCTCAACAGTTGGAGAAGTAATCTTCTATCTAAACAAAGACTTTTATAGATCCTACAAATCAATTTGGCTTAAACAATAGTGTTGAGATTCAGACTATGGTGAAAACTCGGCAGGTTGTTTTCTGACTCAATATAATTAAAAAAGAATAACGTTCTTTTTGTTTTTTGGAAAATTTCAAATTGTTTTCTGTTTTTTCAGACTTGGCCCAAGTTTCAATCAATACCAATGGCCACGGTTTTCCAAATCCTGCTTCCGTATTCGATATGCTGATTTGACATGTTTGAATTTTAGCTCTTGCAAGTTACAATACTTAGCTGACTACAGCCAATTTATTTCTGCTTTGAGAATGATGAAATAGAAATCGAAGATGGAACAATTTAGTGGTTGTTCTCTGTTTATTGAGATGTTACTAAAGGAAAATTGTTTACTCTGATGCAGGAACATCCAATGGCGTCCTTGAAATGCTGAAAATGCAAGGTCACGTGGTCATGGCTGCAAGACCACTGTTTTAACAAGGAGCATATATGTCTTGCAATGTTGCTTCTATTATGCTACAATATAATAGGAAAAAAAAACTTTTTACAACTTAAGATGAAAAATGTACCATATATTTTACAACTTACGAAATCATAAGTCTGGTTAATGTGTTGAATTCTGTAAAACTCTTCTACACCAGCTTGCCTTTCGCTTTCCTTTTCATAGTCTCTGGAATGGACACCCTATTAGCATTCACCAAGAAAAACATATATGACCTACAAGGAAAACCAAATCAAAATCACCTGAAGGCATGGCCAAATGCATTATTGTCTGGTGCCTCAAAGCCACCATCCAACACCAGCTCATTTGGAGTTCCCTCACCACCTTTCTCTTCAGAGAGGAGTTGCGCATCTTCCAGAAGGGGCTCTGCATTATTATGTAGTAGATCTTACAGATTAGAAGAAGTGCAAGCAACACTTGCATTTCACACAATGCTACTCAAAGAAGAGCGTGTATTTTAGGGAATCTGTGTTGGTAAATATCAATATCCAAGTGCTTCTAATAGTTATTCCCTATTGAGGTTTAACCATAAAGTCTCAAGGATTAACTTGAACGCACAATTTGTAAAACTTTCAGCAATATTACGTTCACAGGACACAACAACCATAAGATTTGCAAACTTTGTTCGTCTCTCCTTTCTTAGACTACTATTTTTAGTCTTATAGTTTATTGATGCCCTTTTGAAATGGATGCAAAAGGCATGCATTTTCATACAGTGATGAGTAATAAACTCTACTTATTACCACTGCATGCCTGGATGTCATGAAGCCTATGCCACTTCGTTTAGTCTTACAATTAAGAAAATGCATTTATGTAAAAATAATTTTAAAAAATGGATTAAGTAATAAACTTTGTTTAGGGTGCAAACCCATGGATCTGGCTTCCCGTTATAAAACCTTGCAGAGCTCGGTCCAATGATATGAGCAAATAACTGCTACAGGATATTACAGAGTGGTACTATAGGGCTGCTTAGCCAATTTTACTTAGTAGTCACTGTTAAATTTTGAAGAAGCAATTATAGGAGTTAGTGGTCCCATAAAGTTTTCAAATTGTTTTCTACGGCATAAATTGAAAAACAAATTATAGGAGAAAATTTGTAGGTCTAAGGTGTATGGAGATACAAGAGTATAACTGAAATTATTAGAGTTATAAAGTGTAATTGTAAATTCTGTTTTGTTTGATCATGGTCCAAACTCATCAAATTAGTATATAGTTTTTTTAGCATTATTGGTTGAGCTTGCATCATGGGATCTACTTTTTATGAAGATGACATTTTATCTTTATGCATTAAAATTCACAACTCAAAAGAAACTAATCAAATTGCAGAGCGTTAAAGGCAATTTCAGCCTACCTTTATACAGTTTTGTACTTTTGTGCTCAATATATTTTACTATGAAAAGAGACAGATAGGTTACAAGATCAGACCCAACACCATAGCACAGAAGAAATATGTTTGAGCAGGATGTCCCTTCTTCTTGCACTCCCACACAAGAAGCAAGTGAAAACCAGAAAAACATTGCATTCAAAATCCAGCCAAAACATGTTTTATCTTCTCTTATGTCACGGGCAAAATGTTGTGTCGAAGCTTGTGGCCCAAAAATACCAACATCCAAATTCAATGTCACAAGAATCCTATAACCCAAACAACAAAGACTATTGTGCCAAAATATAACCCATTGTGAGAGTTTGCGAATCTCAATAAACAAACACAAGTTCAAACCTGATCTTGGTTATAAGGGTTTTGTTGGATCTTATGTCTCAAAGTATTCTAAACCAACAAAATTTGTATCAAGAGGACATATGAATAAATTTTGAGGTCATCTTTCTAATAATTGCTTTGATCTAAACCCTTGTACATCATCTACTTTGCCTACTTATTGTACCAAAAATTGTTATCTACAAGATCCACCTCCAAAGTCTCTAAGGAGTATCCAAGGTTTGATTTGTTAACCAAATCTTATAAAAGAGTTCAATCTATTATTGATGATGAAATGTGCCTACTCATAATAGTGATATTGTCCATCATAATGTGGATTTTATTGAACCTACATTGACTAGTGTTAATGTTGTTATTTCTAAGATGCCACTTGGTATATTTGATAAGCCACCACTTGTTGAGAAGATTGAAGAATTGAACCTACTTCCCATAAAGAATGATTTTGCTAAGCAATGTGATTGTTTTGAGAATATTGGATGTATAGCTTATGACGATGTTGGTCCTTACTAATGTATTCCAATTATTTGAGGTGATAGAGATTAAAGTGTTGCTTCTTGTTGATTTAGTAGGGTGATTTAGGCCTACATTTATGCAGTTCAGTTGTAAAAGGGCAGCTTCCACACTCTTCCCACCAAGTTAAAAACCTGAAGGGCCGGCTTAGTGGAGACTCAAGATGAAAAGCTACAGGGGCATCATAGAGTGTTGTATCTATTTATACAAATTGTCAATGATATTTGCTCTCTACTCTTTCTCCACCAGGGAGACCAAGCTGTTAGCATTTTCCTCTCTTGTCTGCCAGGGGTAATCTTGTGTGTATGCCACCTGCAAGTGGAGACTTCAAAGAGATTATAGATGTGAACACTTCAAATGTTTTGTTCTAAATGTGGCAGATGACTTGTTGACACCTTGTGATTGGTGTGATTACAACACTTAGATGTTGTGCTGCATTTGATGATGCCTTGTAACATGTTGATTGTAGATGTTATTGGTGTTGTATTGATTGCACCTAATGAGTGTTATTTCAGATATTATTTTCAGTAATAATGCAGAGTTGTTCTAGATTGATAGTTGGTGATTACTCATATCAGATATTATTTCAGTAATAATGCAGAGTTGTTCTAGATTGATAGTTGGTGATTACTCATATCAGCCACTAAGGATTAGTCATTTTTACAGATTAGAGCATTGCAGATAGAGTGACTGCATTTGTGATTAGAAAATGCAGATTCACCATGGACAAAACAAGTCCAAATTTGGAACGTGTCAAGTAACAAGTTCGATTCAACAAAAAATTAAAATTTAAGACCTGTCAAAGTAACAGGCTTAATTCAAGAAGCTTCAGATCAGCCAGCAGATATTCTCACCAAAGTGCTTGGCTGAGAGCTGTTTGAGCAGTTCAAAAGACTGCTTAGTTTAACGTGTTAATCTTCTGAGTTAACACATTTTGTAATATATTTTTCAGATTAGGTAGTTATGTATCAGATGAACTGTTCTTTCTGCCTATAAATACAAATTTAAACATTACTTTGGAACATACAATAATAATGCAATTCTATTCTGCCTATGCATTTCAATTCTGGCCCTAACACTCTATTTGAAATGCCTTTTACCTAGGTTCCTTTGTGACAGTCATTTTGTGGCAGCCTCTTTACAAGGCAGATCCAAGAATTTATCTGCATGATTTGAGCAAAAGTTTCAAAGATGTGTATCTACTTCAATTCTTTGATAAGATGTAGAAGTCCTAGAAATGTGGCTTGTCAGATTGTGCTGTAATGATAAGGTGGTGCCAAGTTCAAACCCTCCCCACATAGAGTATACACTGAGGCTAGAGATGTTAAGTTGCTCCTACCAAAACAAAAAAACATCATCTAGATGTAATAAATGTAAGTACAAAATGGCCTTCAAAAATGTACAGTGCCACCAACGATCTAAAAGATACAGTCTAGAGAAAACCACTTATGAAGCGTGACTCTATGCGCCATGATTTCCTTATACGATGTTCAGTAATGATACAGTGCAGAAACACTGGATACATTTCTAAGAAAGAAAAGAGAAAACTGCATATAAGATGTTCAGTAATTATACAATGCAAAATCACTGGATACATATAAGAAAGAGAAAACAAAACTGATGACCTGGAACAGTGATCGTCATGATGTAGTTACTGAAAATTGAATCTGGAACTCTCTACACCTCTAATCAGGCCCTTCTGCAAGTCAAGGAAAAATATTTAAAAAACCAACCATCAAATGAGTAAAGAAAATTCTGTCATCAATGCTAATGAGAAAATTCGGTTGTAGAAGCAAATTCAGATATACCCAGTTGAAGCGAGACCCCAATTGACACGCCTCAATGAAAGCTATACGGTAACTATTAGTGCAACTGCCTAAAATGAGGGCTACAATCTTGGGGCTTTATAGGAGCATAATAACTGGATAGGATCGTAATAAGAGACGGATCTGCGTGGTAAACAGCTGTAGAAAGAGAAACCAGCAATACATTCAGAGCACGTCGTGCAACTGCTTCGGCCACGTCAGCCTACACAATGTCGGTGCTAAACACGCCAAAGTGCCATCTAGTTGGCCCAACCTATGCCATGTTGCCACCTGCAACTGCTTCCGTTTGTTAGTTTCTACTTTTATTTTCCCATGACACCAACTTACAAGTCCATACAGATCTTAGATATTTGTGCTCAAATTTTCTAAGGTGACGTTACATTTGGATACGCAAACGTCATTATGAGTGGGGCATGATTCCTTTCACAGGCTCGTAGATTAAGATGATAAGAATATGCCCATCGCCACGCCATTGCCAGCCCATTGATCTGCCTAATTTGGAAGAATCGACAGATTTTTATATAAAAAACGTGTTTGTATCCCTCTCTATTTTGATCTGCATAACAGATGGCCGATGGTGTCAACAGCGAGCAGCTTTCTGCTGATGATTTTCCACTGTCCATGAAATCAGCTTTCTGTTCCTTTCTTGTTAGGCAGTTTGGCAGAATCTGATGCAAATTAGAATGCGAAGTTGAGACTCCACGTATTACAGTGAAAGTAGCCCAGGAGATCAAAGATATGATACGTAATATGCAATGGAACAAAAACCTCAAAATCAAGAGTTTGAAAAAGAGGAAAACAGGAAGTACATTGAGACGTGACATTGTTTGGAATGGAACAGAATTCTGTATGTAGGGGAGAGGGCCCAGTAGTCGGGTCTAATAGTAGGCATTCAATTGTGATTATAATACTCAGTCTTGCCACATATTTATACTATATATTGTAAATAAAGAGTCCAAATGTAAATAAAAAAATAATCAAATGTTATAAAAAAATGGACGCATATTTGAACACATGAGAACCTCTAAATGTTATATGAAAAAAATATAAATATATTCATAAGAAGTGAAATAAGTATTTTTTTTGTCTCAAGTAAAATATCATAACTCTCCACTATAAATGTATCATTTAAAAAATAAAATACTCATTTAATAAAATAAAATAAGACACTCATTTAAACAAGTATTGTTATCATAGTGAAAAAATATTGTTCTTGTGTGTACAACAATTGGTGTAGCAATGTACAAATATTGGATAAGTTTATATTAATAGTTTGTCCTATCAAAAATATAAAAGGTGAGCACAATAAATAATATTTATTTTTCCATTAAATGTGAAGGATTTTCAAAAAGTTTTTGTGTTCAACAATTGGTCCATTTTTGTTTGATATAAGTAGTATTTTAAATAATTATGTGTTGTTTTTATAACAACAAATAGTTTTTTTGTGTTCAACTATTAGTCCATATGTGTGGAATATAAAAGCTAGAAATATAAAAGATTTATGATTATCAATAAGTATTTGGTCCACTTAGGTTGTATATTAATTTTATTTTAAATAAAAATATGATATTCTACAAGCAACAAATGATATTTTTTTGTTCAATTATTGGGAGTTTCATGATTAAGTTTTGGTCGAACCTTTGAAAAGTCAAATTTTTGACACTTCTCAAAAGATCTGTTGATGTGGCAAGTTGCATGATGAGTCACACATTCAAACCTTAGTTATAGATAAATAAGAGGCCAGTCTACATTTCAAAAAAAAACGAAGGTTCTACGATATTCCAGTCAATTGCTACAGCATACACGACTACTGGGCCCTCTCCCCTAATATGTTATGGTACGATCTTTTTTTTCAATAAGGACCTCAAAATCTTGGAGATTGTCATTCAATTAGAAAACAAATGGAAGTACATTGCGACATGGCATTACTTGCAAATAGGTAATGGAAGGACGCATTCTTTGGACAACAAAGACTTCAAATTCAAAATCATGGATTATAATACCCCAACAGGGGGGGGGGAGACAATAAGGACCTCAAAATCATGGAGATTGCCATTCAATTAGAAAACAAATGGAAGTACATTGCGACATGGCATTAATTGCAAATAGGTAATGGAAGGATGCATTCTTTGGACAACAACGATTTCAACTTCAAAATCATGGACTATAATACCCAACAAAATAGTTAGATGGAATTATATTAAGACGTGTGGCATTGGTGGGAATGGAAAGAAAATCTTAAAAATCTTTTATTAGTCGATAGGTTATATATAGTGTGAAATTTGAGCTTGAAACAAGTTTCATATCTACAAATCACTCTTGAGTCGTCGGGAAACAAGTTTTAGCTACCGTTTAATGGTAAACCAGCTGTCATTTAATGGTAATAGCCTCCAAAATCTCCCTTATCGCGTAAAAGCATATAAATATTGATTTTCCAATTGGATGGAACATTCTATTTCCATTTGCAATATTTTTTGTCAATTTGATGACAACTTTCTTTTTTTATTTGCATTGCTTTAGGTTTTAAATTTATATACAAATATTTCAAAATCAAATGATACTTAATTTTTCATTGCATTATTTAGCACTTATTATTAATTGTTTAATCCAACCACATATAATTAGAATTTGCACCACATGACATCCACATGCACCCATGCACAAACATGTGCTCTATAACAAATTAACATACACATAATTTTCTATGAGCGTAATCCTTAAACCTTCTTTAGGTGAAAGTGCTAGTAGTTTACTACATTTTGTAATATATTTGTTTGGTTGATATAGTAAACAAGATTATTTCATATTTAAATGGATAGTAAATATTTTTTTTATTCAAGGGGTAAACGCTTTTGAACCGGAGCTATGAATCAGAATACAACCACTCAACAATACCATCCCAATGGGATTTGAACCTTGGTGGCAAGAACAACGCCGCCTTTAAACCGTCACACCATGCCAATATTGGCGGATAGTAAATATAATTTAAGAAATATAATGTTTAAATATTTATTTTTTATTTTTATATAATTTAGTATAAATATTTTTTGTGTGAGATATATCATTGCAATGGTGAAATTGGGTTTCATAGTAGAGAAAATTGTATAAAATAAAAATTAAAGGATTGGAAGAGTTGCAAATCAATAAAAGGAACTTGTCTTTTAAAGGATGCCAACTATTCCACAAATCTTTGAGTGGTTGAAATAATTGACGGAATTGACCGCTTCACAGACCATTTAATCTCATGGATGTAATTAAAATTATTTCATTCCAATTCCTATTTAATTTAGGGTGTTCAGTAAAATTACACAAGTTTCCAAACGTGTAAGGTGTAGATTCAATCCATAGAGATTGGAGTGCATTACATAGTAAGAAAATTACATGTACACCATCTTGTATAGTACTTTTTATACAAAACTTGCACAAATTTAGTCTATTTTTTAGTTTTAGGTCCATTTTCATCGAATGACTTAATATAATTGTATATCAATAGGTGACACATTTTTGTGTTTAGTTTGGCTAATGACTTCATGCTTATTTCTATGTTTGCGTATTTATTTACACTTATTTTGATACATTTTGATTTTATTTTACCCTAATTTTTTATACACACTCTCATTTTCATCATTATTAACCATTTAACACACCTATATTCACACCCATTTCCATACAATCATTTCATGCCTTGAAATTAACACTATATTTCCCTAGGTTAATCTTGAGGACCAAAAATTTTATTCCTTTTCCAATAATTTTTGTGAGCCGAATTGACACATGTTTGTGCAACTTATTACTTTTTTTTAGTATTTAAAGATGTCTAATGTGCATTTATATCATGATGGTAAAACAAACACCATTTACTCTTGGAACATTTGGATTTGGACCCTAAAAAATATGTATATACATCAAAATCATTTAGGTCATCTCTAAGATTAAACATATTTTGTTTTCATATGTTTTCTCAAAGTCATAAATTCAATCTATTAAGGGGTTGAATTTAAGAACTTGACCCTAGCAATCCAATAACTACCCCAAAAAAATTTAAATACTACCATAACAAGATTAAGCATCAAAAAAATAAAAGACAAGTCTCTATTCTACTGTAGCATTATACAAGGTTGATCTTGGGATTGTTAGTTCATATTCAATCCATAAAATACTTCCACATAGTCTAGATTTAAACCCAATGGGCTAAAAAACAAAATACATCAAATTCTAAACCTATTTCAATGACTTATTCATGCCCATCAACCACATTAAGTTTTGCACCAAGATGAATGGATCATGTCAGATTATCATTAATTCTTCATTGTTGTTTCCAAAGCTAAGTATTTCTATCCATTGCATTTAATTTCTAAAAATATGATTTTCATTTATCGACCTAGCTCTTGATTGATCGGAGTTAATTGTGCTTAATTGTGGTATGTGATTTGATTAGCCTAGATTTTATATGCAAATAATTGTGTTTACATTTTAGTGAACTTGTCTACTCTTACAACACCTTAGTGTTTATCGTTTTTCTCAATTAGAGTTTTAAATTATGTGTTTCTTGATTTTTATATCTTATTTTCAAATCTTATTTGCATGTGACTCCCTTTTAATTTGTTCCTCATATTTATTCTAAGACTTAATCTTCATTGGATGAGATTAGTTTTACACATCTTAAAAATTATTGTTGAAGACTCTAAGGCTCTAAGGCTTGTTTTAGATCTAATTATTAACTACTTTTTTTTGTATAGTATCCCTTACTTTATTCTTATACCATTCATCTAATTCTATTAAGTATTTTTACTTTGAATACATAATCTTGTGAACCTTACCCATCTATCATTGAATAGATATTCGTTGTTGAGTGTGCATAAAAATGGGGGCCAAAAGGAAGTGGCCATTTTTTCATGAAATCAACAAAACTTGAACTTTAATACGTGATTCAAGATACTCACGTGTAAAATTTGAAGATGTGATAAGAATAAGAATTGTGGCACTTCAAATCTACTTTCTAAACAACTAAATATTTCAAAAAAATGGTTAGGATTAAGAGGGTTAAACATTGAGCACATACAAAAATGTTCATATTTTTATCACTAAAATTTAACATAAAGTTTAAGGTGTGTTGTACCCCCCTTATTTTTTTATTGAATAACTATCCATGCTTCCATTACAATTTTTTTCATGTTCATACACTTTGTAATGCTTGATTCTAAAATCCTTGTTTCACATGACATCTAATCATAAGTATGAGACCATTTTTTATGGAGACATTGTACCACCATATATGTATGTTCTCTTTCTTTTATTAATTTTTCCCTTCCCTTTAGGATACCTTTACTACACTTATCCATTATTCTCACATGTCTCATACTTCTATTGATAATAATAGTAATATTCTTGATTTTTTTTACCTTTATGTTATTTTCTATCACATTGTTCAGTGACATATTTTTTCCATAGATATTCATATTACACCCTAATCTTATAATAATACACTTATATATAATACTTTATGTGGTGATGATTGTTCTATTATTTCACTTGATATGGTTATGACTAGTGATATTATTCTCTCCATATATCATGGCCATCATATTCATAATATATGGTTTATACATCACAATGTCATATTTCTTAGGCTAGGTTATTTATATCATCTCTTATACATACTTTACATGCTTTAACTATATCACATATATTCAAAATGTACCTAATATGCCCCTCTAAAATATCTCAGTGGGACTTAATGCTTTCATCTTATAGAGGTTTAAAAAAAAGCTTTAACTAAAGTAGTAGTTTCATCCCAAAAAAAATGATATATGAAATTGGCTTAAGGGAGCCATACCCGTAGTAGAATCAGAGAAGACCCCATTCTATATTTTGTTGCAGAGATTCTACAACATACTCATCCTACCCCATCCCCCGCAAACTTATCCCTAACCGAGCCCATATTTCATTTTCGGAGATACATATTCAAATGCTCGAATTTTCAAAATACCACCCTCACTGGTTCATGCGTCCTCATCCTTGTCGTTTCTCAAAACACCATCAGCCACTGTACCTACAACCATATTCATCCAAGGTGTCTCCATCCAGTCTAGCAAGAATCCTATGCCTGCAGTCGCTTGTCCCCACCTCAGATTCGTGCTCATATTGGAGCCTCAAATGAAAAATGGCACCAGGAATGAAATAAAGTTGTAATACAAGCACGGCTAGCAACCTCCCTCTGGTCTTAAGCCCCCTCCCACCACCACAATGTCTAGTATTTGAGCCATTCCCACTCTCCACTTTTCCCTTATGAAATATTCCATTATGCTCTACACAGTCTCCTCCCCTTTTAATTCCAGTAGTCACGCCATGAAAATAGAAGCCATGTCCACATTCTTCCATTATTTCTGTGTCTGTTTGATGTACTCGTCACCCAGTATCACCTGAAAATATTTTTCAGTTGCCTTTTACGTGAATATATTAATTGCGTGAGACAATTTTGGAGTGGCATCTGAAAATATTATTCAGTTGCCCATCTGTAATTCTTCCCATAAATGCCACCCAACGCTCTTGAGCTTTCAGGCTGAAAGTGGCCTCTATTTTTGTGAATTCCCATCTCCTCCCTCCTCCCTCCCCTTTGATAGGGCTTTAGGAAAATTCACCACCAGCAATTCACTGATGGAAAATTCACCGTCAACAATTCATCGCGCAAAAATTCATTGCCACCAGCAATTCACCGCCATGGAAAATTAACCTCCAAAAATTCATGCAATTAATTTTTCGCGTAATGAATTTTCCCATGGTAAATTGTTGGCGGTGAATTTTCTGTCAGTGAATTGTTGGTGGTGAATTTGTCATATGTGCTCTATAGACTACCTTCACCGCCAATGTGGAATTGAAATTTACCTCAATGGTATTTTTCAACCTGCATTATTTCTCGCCTCATTTAAGGCCTTTCATCATCGTCCTCTGCATGCACCAACTCGTGACAAATGTAGTCCCTTCTTAATCCCTCGGCTTCCGCATTTCTTTCTATCACCCACTTAGCTAGGTGATCTGCTAGCTTTGTTTCCCTCTCTGTACATGTGCAAAATTTTGAAGTCATTGAATTTCTCCAGTAGACTCCAAATCAGCTTAATGAATTTATTAAGCTTCCGATTGGGAGAAATTTTTTTTGTGTATGGTATTAAATGTTATGAGAAAGTCCTCTTCTAAATCATTTTTTCTGAGTTACATAGTTCAAGCTAGTCAGATTGCTTGGAATTCAGCTTCATTGTTTGTCCCCTCCTTCAATTTCTTCGCTTCCACCACCATGATGTTGCCTTCCTTATCTCTCACTACACATCTTACCCCTGGCTCACATGGGTTTCATAAAAAAATTGCTTTCATCAATCCTTCATTTGGAGGGTTCCAAATATGATCTCTTCTTTTTGACACAAATTAACGTGTATGACCCCTTCAACAAGGGAGTTCCATCAAATGCTATTTATAATGAGGTTAACATTAATTTATTCATCAAGAGAAGTGTAGGATTTCTTTTTCAAGTCATATGTCACCTCCTAATATTATCCAATAATATGGACATCTAAGCATCACAGCTAAATACATGGATGTTCACATTAAAAGATATTTAGTTGGTGAATGTATCATTGTTAAACATTTGTAGAAAATACTTTTTGGAACTTCTAAATATTGACTATAGCAATTTTTTAAAATTGGAAGTAACAATAAAAGAATTAGATAACATAGTCAAGAAGCTATTGATTGTGTTACTTTTCCGACGAGTTCAAAATCTATTAACTCTTGATACAATTCTTCATATGATTTCTTGTGTTTTATTTATAACATAATTTTATCTCATCCGTGGATACATTCTATGGGTGTTTTTCCTTCAATGATTCATTAAAACTTAAAATTTATCCATAATAATTTAGGAGTGTGTTGTTATATTTGATGATCATCCTATAATTTTTTGTTGGATAGAAGAGAATCATAATATCAAGTAATTTTTCTTCTTCCTCCATCCACAACTCAATATGATCTTGAAGATGATTACATGAATCTTTAATTTTTCATCATTAGGTGGCAAGGAAGATAAAATAAGAAATTAAACTTCTAACACTTTTCCCTTATCCATGGAATCATCATAGACATGTTACCAAACTCATAAGGATATATCTCGCAATGAAGGTATGTTCATGCATGGTTCTAAAGATAGTGTGGATTCAACTCCCAATTTATCATCCTTTATGCTAGCTAGTAAATACAGTAAAGGATTATCTATCCTACAAAAATGGATATAATGGAAAAGGCTTAGTCTTAAAAAACAGGAATACCAAAACCTATTCAATGAACACAAAAATAAGACATCAAGGAAATAACTTGTTATTCACCTACTAAAGATATAGATTTTAAAGGTACATCAAACATGTAATCTAAATAAATGGGCACGAATGGTAAATTATGGTGAAAATATAAAAATAATGTATCCTAAATTGTTTTATAATGAATTTATAGGAAATATTGCTCCCCATTCTTGATATTTTCTAATTATGAGTTGGTTATGCAATTGTTTAATTAATTTTATTCATATATATAATTGATTCCTTTCTTCAAAAGATACTATCATGAGTTGGTTATGTACTTGTTTAATTATTTTTTTTCATATATGATTGATTATTTTCTTAAAAAGATAATAAATATTTTGATGATAAGTTGATTTTTCATCTTTAATGAGTATAAACTGTGGTGATGTTCCATGTTCTACATTGTGTATTCATTGACTATAAAAACTTACCATACAAGATAGTTTTGCATTAGCATGTGTCACAGTGGATAGGGAAAATGGTTCAAGGATATTTATAATGGTTATATTAAGTTGAGGACCTTTCTAAAGGATTTTTATAAAATAGTTTTGTATGAATTAAAAATAAACTATTAAATATATGTTAATTTATATTTTTTTTGAGATTATAATGCATTTTTTTACATATTTAGATGATAATAAAAGAAATTACTCTAAAAGAAGTTTATGGAAGTATATATGGACACATGAGTACTAAATAATTACTTCAAAACTTTTATGTATAGACAATTATTAGAGTAAAATGGAAAAAGATCTTGTAGTGTCAAAAATTGCATCCTAGGTCGATTTCACACTTATGCATGGCACTCGGTGTATTTATGACAAAATCTGTAATCAAGATTTCACAATTCCAACTTCATGGATGGCAATGATGGAGAGTTCATAGCTTTTAGTTTGAATTTAAAATAAAATTGGTCATAATACAACACGATGTATAGATGTCTACATAATGTGCAAATGTCCCACAAAAATCTGAGATTCAAACAAGAATATTTCATACAAACCATTCGTGACACATGTCCCAATGCCCAAACACAACTACAATAGCCATTCACACACAGTCTATGAACAAAAACTTTTTATTCTCTCTCATTTTGGGAAGCTCTTACAACATTTTGGACTTGAATCTCTCTACATCTCATTCCTACCGAAACTTTGCTGGAATTATCTTACAAAAGTGAGGACTCCTCTTGCGCACAATCTTGTCGCATCTATCATCTCAAGGGAGGGCCCACAACTATTGGTAATGCTCTATTTCTTTTCTTCTATCAATCTCTTCTATTAACATACTTAATTTGATCTCATCTAGTGTCTTTTAAATCGTGATCAAAGTTCTCCTCCATAGCTGGGTTTATTTTTATCACACGCCTATTTTATTTCATGCATTCCTATCTTGTCTAATTGTTTGTGAAGGTGGAGACACCAAAGTGGGGGTTTTACTAAGGAAAACCCCTATACAACCCCAACATTTTTTCCCATCTCCATGTGTACAAGTGTTGGATAGGTTGAACAAATAAAGGACCTCATTCTAGTAGTTTTTAGGCTTCATCTATATAGACAACATCTCAAGTGCGCATACACCCTAGTGGCACATTGATGTCCAAGGTCGAGGCTTTGCTTGATTGGTACCACATTTTATACATTCTGCACTTTCCTTTCCCATAGTCATAATATTTTTATCATTTCATACATGCAAGTTATTAAGATTTTTTGTTATGTACTCATTGTCAAACTTAGCTTAGATTTTAGTTTTAAAGAATTTTTATTTCTAGTTCACTTGAGCCAAGTCAATTGAGGTAGTTGAGAGATAAATTTGCTCCTTAAGATCCCGTCATCTTGAGGGTAGAAAATTCTCTCCTCTACATTTTGGTGAATCTGACATGAACTCCTATATCAAATCTCTTTGTTCAATATTTTAATGTATTTGATAATATCTTCTTAGAGTAGGACTTTGATATGTTATAAGATGCCTTGGATGATTTCTTAGAGGCATCTTTTCCTATTCAAAGACCAATTATACAAACTTCAGCCTTAGGATCTCCTTCCTCATAGGATGAGAAGTTTGTGAATGTGATTACAGTATATGTTGCCCTTGAAAGGCCTAAGAGACCGATCATTTACGTGACTCCAGCTAACTTCCTTCTCTAAAGATATTCCATTCTATTCGTGGTGTTCCATTTATTAGTGATTCTCTAGATCTTTATATAAATTTTACATAATTTAAAGCTTCTTCATATAATGCAGTAGCACATACTTATAATACTAGAAGGAATAAACAAAATATTGATCAACTTGCTTCTTTATTACCTTCTCAACTAGATCTTCCTCAAGCACCTAAACCTCCATTCAAGTAACAAAGTGAATATGATATTATTGAGCAATTTCGTGTTACTCCTAATATCTACTTTGGGATTTTCTTCATATTGCCCCAGTTTATCAAGGTATGCTTCAAGAAGCTTTTCAAAAGATTATTTTACCCTCTTCTACTAGGGCAATAGATGTGAATGCATTGATAGATCATATTCGAGTAGATTCACCAAATATTACTTTCTATCCACATGAAATCTCGCCTTTGAAAGTGCAAAAGCAAGCAAATCCATTAATGATTATTTTTTACATTAATAATGTCGGTATTAGATGAACTCCCATTGATACCAGTTTGACACTCAATGTTTATAGTATCGATCTATTTCCTAAAGTTAAAGTTGATTCAAGTTCTCAAGCACTGCATCTTCCTTGTTTATTCATGATTTTGACAATATTGGTTGACAAGCTTTGGGCACTATTATTTTTCCCTTAAAGATAGGAATAGTCACCATCCCTACCCTGGTGTATTTTATACCAAGACCTTTACCATATAATCTACTCTTGGTTAGACCTTGGTTTCATTCTCTAAGAGTGGTCACTTCTACCCTTCATGGTTCTATTAAGTTCGTTAACAATTAGGTAGTTACAATCAAGGCTAACCTTAATTTCATGCACTTATGTCAAATGGAAGTATCTATTTATGCCTCGGTTATGCCTACCTTTCAGAATTATAGTCCTTCATTATCTTCCAATGCGTTTACATCTACTCTTGTGGTGTCTCTTGCAAAAGATACTCTTGAGAAATATGTCCCTAAAGAAGAAAATCCTGAATCTACTCCTTCTACTTCTTCTCCTAAACCAAATGTGTGTTTGGGTGACGATTAGGGCTCTCTAGACTTCACTAAATCTTATATCGAGGAGTACAAGGTAGATCCAATCCACCTAGACATTCCAAAAATCTCATATCTCTACTAAGAAGGATGATTATGCTTCTGTAAGGAAGTGTGATACTTATAGTATGGATTATGCTCTTTATACTAATCCTCCTTCTTCTCAAGAATTACAATCACGTTATGGGCGAGGTTTTAACATCTTTTCTAAATTTGGTTATGGAGGTAAAGGTTGTGAGTGTGATGAACAAGGTATTAAATTCCCTTTAGAGGTTGATCCATGTGACTCTAATACTTGACTTGGATACTGGCCCACAATGTCTAAGTTGAAGCCATGGTTGAATTTCAATATGGTTTCTATCGAATATCTTCATCTTAAACTAGTCCATCCTGAATATATTGAAAAAAAGGTAGACTCTAATGAAGTTCCTCTAAAAAAATTCTCTTTGGATGAAGCTCTAAAATAATTCTTGGGTGCTTATTATGATCTCCCTACTTGTCACCATAAGCTTCGATTCTTGTGTCACTTGAATTGTAGAGCCTAATTTGGGAATTTATTTTGAGTGTTGACAAGAATGCTTCTTTATCTTATGAGGGTGAAAACACATCTACACCACATCTTGAAGACCGTATTACTCTCCTTAGAGGAGATACTTCTAATGTCATCATGGATCCAAAGCCTTTTGAAAAGGTAATTAAGATTGGGAAGTGTCTTTCTTTGGAAGAATCTAAATCACATTCTAACCTTTTGCATCATTATCCTGACATATTTGCTTGGTCATATGAGGATATTCCTGGTATTGATGCTTCCATAGTGGCTCATCATTCTATGTCCATATTACAAGCCCATTAAACAAAATATTCATAAAATGAATCCCAAGGTGACCTTGTTAGTCAAGACTGAGATAGAAAAGATTTTAAAAGCTAGTTGTATTCATATTAATGACTTCTCACCTTGGATCTCGAATATTATATTTGTTACTGAGAATGATGGTCATATTCATGTCTGCATTGACTTTCATGATCTTAATAAGGATTCTCTTAAATACGATTTTCCAATACCTAATATCAATATGATTGTAGATTTGACTATAGGTCATGCCTTACTTTCCTTTATGGATGGATTCTCGAGATACAATCAGATCCTTTTTAATCTGGAAGATTAATATAAGATATTTTACAACCCCTTGGGGTACCTTTTGCTATGTAGTTATGTCATTTGGGTTGAAGAATGCAAAGCAACTTATCAACATTTGATGACTCTAATATTTCATTATTCCATTCATAAGATCTTAGAATATTATGCTGATGACATCTTGGTTGAATCTATAACTCGTCAAGATCATGTTAAGAATCTTCATCTAATCTTTGAAATAATTTGACCCTATAAGATGAGATTAAATCTTCTTAAGTGTGTATTCAACATGGATTTTGGCAAACTATTGGGATTCATTGTCTCTCGCCATGAAATCAAAGTTGATAAAAATTAGATCAATGCAATCATTAACATGCCTCCACCTATGAACATTTCTCAATTTTGTAGTTTGTAAGGGAAGATTCAGGAAATTTGTAGATTTATATCTCAATTGGTTGATCATACCCTTCCATTCACATGCTTTTTGAAGAAAGATGTGTAGGTTTGATGGGATGATAAATTTCAAGAGACTTTTGAGTCCATCAAAAACTATTTGGCTAATACTCCCATCTTAATGCCGACTATGCAAGGTAGACCCAAGTTCCTACTATATATTTCAACATCTTCTCATGCTTTAGCAGCTTTATTAGCTCATCATGACAATGATGGTAAGGAAAGAGAAGTCTATTACATTATTTGTGTTCTAATTGATTATGAAAATTGTTACTTCGCAATAGAAAAGCAATGTCTTTCTCTTGTCTTTACAATGTAGAAGCTAAGACACTATATTCTCCATGTAGTGAGTCATGTAATAGTTAAAAGTGTCCTTCACAAGCACTTGTTTTCTAGAAATGATCTTTCTAGAAGGTTAGCAAAATGGGTGATGTTTTTATCTGAGTTTGATCTTAAGTTCATTACTAAAAAATAAATTAAAGGTCAAGTTCTCATTGATCATTTGTTGGAAGCTCCCTCACATAATGAATTCCCTAATCTAGACCTACTCCTAGATGAAATTTTATTCTTTAAATCACAATCCTATATGGAAGATATACTTTGGTGGATCGAGATGTCAAACTAGCTCTGAAGTAGGTGTAGTTCTTATTCCATCTGTAGAAAAGGTGATTCCTCTTTCCTTTTAGTTAAAGAGTTTCATTATACAAACATCGCTAAGTACGAAGCCCTTATTCTTGGATTGTGTGTTATGATAGCTTTTAAAATCAAACATATCCACTTCCATGGAGACTCTAAACTAATTATAAATCAAACCACAGGAATGCATCGAACTAAGCAATGTAAGCTATCTTAATATCATGATTTAGCTTTATCCTTGCTTAGTTGCTTTTCATCTTTACCATTGATAGTGCTCCTATGAGAGAAAACCATCATGCAGATGCAATGGCGAGTGTTTCCTCCCTTGTACACCTTGGTTGTAGTGCAATTGAGTATCACTTTGTTGTCTAAATTCTCTACTCTCCTACGATCTTGGATAAGCATGGACTTGATAGTCTTGTGTGTGCACATATAGACTTAAGGGAATGGTACTCTCACATCTATAACTATCTAAGACTAGAAAATTTCTCGATGATGCTTGTAAAAATACTCATGTCCAAAAACGAAAGATTTCAACTCATTATATCATCCTATCTAATGTGAACTTTATTGGAGATCTTACAATGGCCTCCTTCTCAAGTGTATCACTAAGGCAAAGATACCCCTTTCCCTTCAAGAAGCCCATTTTGGCTCTGGGGTGGACATTTTGGTGGTAAATCTCTAGTACATAAACTGATACATGTGGGATATTATTGGAAAATAATGGAAAAAGACTCCTTTTCCTTTGTCAAGAAGTGTTCTCAATGTCAACAACACAAAAATATTATTCGAGCTCCTATATAGGAAATTTGTACTCGAGCTTCTCCTTGGCCTCTTCAAACGTGGGGTTTGGATATCTTTGGAAAGATATCTCCCCATTCTTCTAATGGACACATCTTCATCATAATAGCTACAGATTATTTCACGAAGTGGGTTGAAGCCACTCCACTTTGGTCCACTAACATTGAAACAATCTATAATTTTCTTCTGAATAAAAATATTTTCATTTTGAATTACCTTCTACCCTTGTTTTTTATAATGGCATACCATTTAAGAACAATGAGGTAAAAATATTCTTGGAAAAATTCCATAGTCAACATCGATTTTCTACAGCTTATTATCCTTAGTCCAATTTGGCCAAGTTGAAGCATCGAATAAAATTATTGAATAAATTTTACGTAAGCCAATCAAAAAACACAGTAAAGATTGGAATACTCAATTAAATTATGTGTTGTGTGCCTATTGCAGGAGTGTTTGTATGGCTATTGGTACTATTTTGTACAACCTCGTGTATGGTATTAATGTTACTATGCCTCTGGAGTTAGAAATTCCATCTTTACGAGTTTCTCTTAGAGGGTTGATTGATGATGGCACCTGCCACGTTGCATGTCTAAATCAACTCTAGTTGCTTGATGAGTGCCAATTAAAGTCCCTTGAGCACCTTCAAGCTTATCAAAAATCTTTATCGAGACATTACAATCAAAATATTATTTCTCACACTTTCAACATTGGTGATCTTGTTCTCTAGGAGAACCAAAGAAATGTGAATATTCCACCCAACTAAAAGGGAAAATTTAGACCTAATTGACCTTAGGTCCATATGTAATTGCCTCTATTTATGGTTCTAGTGCCTACGACCTGTCTAACATGAATGGTGTAACACTAAAAGAACTTATCAATGCTATGCAATTGTGTTGATACTATGCGTAAAATCCCTTTATGTGTCACAAGCATGACACTCAATTCTTTTTAGAATTGAAGCACATTGTGTTATGACATTCCTTCATTAACAAATTCCTTGTTCATTGTGTTATGATGCATACATGTATGATTAGTTTCTCTAAATAGGAATTAAGAATATGTGTATTTTGAATTCTATACATTATCAATCAATAATCTTAATTTATATTTATTATTAGATTAATCATTTATTTACATAGATGCAATGTCTTTATTAATTAACATGATTTATTTATTAAATTAGCATGTTGTACTATCATGAAAATCTATATCATCACATCATATTAGATCATCATAACATTTGATTAAGCATATATTTCACTTATGTTTAATTAAATCATGATGACATCTAATCTAATCAAACATCAATGTGCATCCATAATATACATGAAATCATATGCATACATTAGAACACAATTCATAGTCGAATCAAAGTCTCATATATGTATATATGTATAAATATATCAATATACATGTTTCATCATCAGTACAAAAAAATGTGATGCTTGTATACATGTATATGACTATATTCAACCAAAAATCGATATACATCATGAGTCTTAGGTCTCTCCCTCCCTCTATCCCTCCCACCCTACCTAAATAACTCTATCTCTCTTAGGTATCTCCCTCCCACCCTACCTATATAACTCCCTCTCTCTCAGGTCTCTCCCTCCCACCCTACCTAGATAACTTTATCTCTCCCTCACTCTCTCTCTCAATTCTCTCCCTCGAGGACCCTACCTAGATAACTCTCTCTCTATGTCTCTCCCTCCCTCTATTCCTCTCACTCTACCTAGAAAATTCTCTCACTCCCCCTCTCTCTCTCTCAGGTTTGTCCCTCCCTCTATCCCTCCCAACACCCCCTCTCTCTCTCAAGTCTCTCTCTCCCGCCCTACCTAGATAACTTTCTCTCTCAAGTCTCTTCCTCCCACCCTACCTACATAACTCTCACTCCCTCTCTCTTTGAGCTCTCTCCCTCCCTTTATCCCTCTCTCTCTCAAGTCTCTCCCTCTATCTATCCCTCCCACTTTACCTAGATAACTATCTCTCTCACACTCCCTCCCTCTCTCTTAGGTCTCTCCCTTTTTCAATGCCTCCAACTCTACCTAGATAACTATCTCTCTCTCACTCCCTCCCTCTCAGGTCTCTCCCTCCCACCCTACCTAGATAAGTCTTTCTCTCCCTCTTAGGTCTCTCCCTCCCTCTTTCTCTCTCTCAAGTCTCTCCCTCCCTCTATCCCTCCCACCAGGTACCTAGATAATTATCTCCCCCTCTCTTTCTCTCAAGAAAATCTCCCTCCTACCCTCCCTCTATCCCTACCACCATACCTAGATAACTCTCTCTCTCACTCTATATATAGTATAATGTAGTATATAATATATAATATATAATTTTTAATATAATATATAGTATATAGTATATAATATATGTTATGATTTATTAATATATAATATATTTATTATATATTAATAATACAAAATATTTAAAAATAGTAAAGGTAACAATTATCTGTTTTGAGCACGTACACATTTGAAATAGATATTCGCAAACGGATATCCATTTTGTCTGACAAAATAAACAACCTCAGGATTTCTCTTGGGGTTGCCTTGGGATTTGGCTTGGGAGTGTCATACCTAGAAAGTCAATTACACAAACGTGTTTAGAAAATTTCCTTAGTTTTCCAGAGTTCGCCCTTGTGGTTGATGACATTTTTTATCAGTTTTTGATAAAATGAAAAGGATTTATTGAAAAAAAAATCAGCTTTCCACCAGTATAATATATGCCTTATTTTGAATTCAATAGATAATTATTATTGATTTTCTACATGCATTATGACTAAAGTCCTAATTGATAGGCTAATTGAAAAATGTATCTAATTCTCAAATGATTTCAAATTTTTAAAATCTTAAAGATGTGGCACATTCTATGCTTCCCATACTATATGATAAAAAATGAATTTCATAAAATTTTGACCAAGTTATGGTGGTAAGACAAACACGTTTAATAAAAAATTCATAACTAATTATTTACCTGCAAAAAAATTACAAAAAAGATGTGGCACATTTGGGCATGTGTCCTCTACATATATTGAAAGTTTCAAAAAAATAATTATTTTTTGCTTGTATTTAGGTTGGTCAAATGAACACCTGCTTTTTATTTTTTCTTAAAAATTTAGTACTACTGCATTGAAATTTCAAATTTTGACCAAATAGAATTTTTTTTCCAAATAAGGACAAGTAGCTTAGAAACTACATTCAATTTGCTACAAATTTTGTTCTTACATATTTTTCAAATTATGTTAATAACCTATTCAATTTTTTATGTCAAGTTGCCTAACTCTATTTTTCTAAATTTTCATTGCCACTTAAAGGCCTAGTTTGGACCCCCATGATCCTACACTGACCCATAACCCTATACCCATTAAATTTCATGATTCTAAATGAGGAATTTAGAATAAAACTAGACAATGTTCTATTTATTTCACATTCTATGTAATGATTTTATAGTATAAAGTGAAAGAAATCATTTCAATGAAACCCTAGATGCCATACAGATAAATGATGATAAAATACAATAAACTGCAAGTAGCAATGAGTAGATGCATGAGATAAATATTTCAATGTATATTTGTTGTATGCATTTAGAAAGCTTAACAGGAATGATAAGGTGCAAGAGATAAAGATGTAACTATGATATGATTAAAAAGTGGATAATGTTATTATATTTGACGTATCCAGTTGGAAAGCTTAACATGAATGATAAGATTTAGGTGATAAAGATGCAACTGTGATATAATTAAAAAATTAATAATGTTATTGTTTATAAATTTGGACCCTATGTTTTTTTTATAGTTGGCTAAAAATAGTATAATTTGTATGTATCAAAATATTTTAGACATTGAGTACATATATATAACAATATATATTGATTTATGAAAACATGAATTTAGTTATTCTAAGTGTACCAACCTGAATAAGCGCCCTTTAATCAGGAATTTGTAGAGGTTTCCTTTCTAAGCTTTGAATTTTGCAAAGGATATTCAATGAAAACAGAGGAGAAATCGCAATAAAAATGGCCCTCGAAATTCCCTCTTATAAAATCATCGAATGTGAAAAATGAATGTATTGATTTGTGGTGGTTGATTTTCAAATTTGAATATACATGGGAAACAATTGATCATTTCATGTTGTAGTTCCATTTATGTCTTATTTCTATGGTGGCTTGAATTTATTCAATTTTATATTTGATTTAAAATTTGTATTTTTGTTTATTGGGGTGCCTTACACCATTTACTGTATGTGCAAGTACCAATAGTAGATGGAGTTAATGCATGAAGATGTGAAAGGAAGTGTGGGAAAAAGTGTAATTGATAGCCCATAAAGTTTATAGTTATTTTATATTATGACATATTAGGCACTATTAATGTGCACATGTATATGTAAATACAATACATTTTAAGTTTTGGGCCACTTCATAGAGTGTTAATTGTAAGCATTAAAAAAAATTTATAAATGTAAAAGTGAGCTATTTTATGCAACTTGCCTTATGTTGGAAATAGATGTGTACCAGTTTATTGTTTTTGGTCAACTACACATTCACTAGTGAACATATATTGGTGTAGGATGCAAATATTTATTGACCCAATTAAAATTATATAATAGCTAAAATACAAAAGTTTTCAGAGTCAGGTGTGTGGAATAAACGGTTATTGGAACTATAACTGCCACTGATGCTCTTCCCCTAAGTATTAATATTTATAAACATTAATGGTAACATATATTAGTTAAAATTTTGTATTATTGATGTAATCACAAAGGTTTAAATTTTGCTCATGTTAAAGTTATGTTTATACTAGTAATGGAATCTCCATTTTGTCACCTCACCTAATTTGATCAAGATAAAAACTTCTAAGATACTAATAAAAATATATATTTATCAAATATTAAAATTAGTAGTAAGTAAAAATTTAAAGAAAAACAAATAACTTTTATTTTTGAAAATAACTTAAACAAATGAAAATGAAGGTAGTTAAATTCCATATCAATTTTATGTATCTAAATTGTAAATAAAATAATAAATATATACTTACATTTTTTATTTAGTTTTTTTTAATTGAAAAAATAAATAAATGTATCATATTTATATATTGAAAGAAAGAAGAATAGTAATTCAATTGACTAAGCTCAATTGATAAAGACAATGATTATATTTTTTTATGTCTAACACATATATAAAAAGAGAAAAATAAAAAATAAATCCAACATATTAAATAAAAAACAATATAATATATCCTACTTCAATTCTATTTACATTATTATATCTTATTACAAAACAAGTATATTATTATAATATTTAAAAAATAATACTAACCACATATAACCTTTCCCTTTACTAAAGAAAAATTTATTATTATAATAATTCAAAAACAATACTAACCACGCATATCCTTTACTCAAACTTGATGATATCTGCAACTGAAGAAGCAAATAATCAATCCAAAGTAGCAGGTTACAAGATAAAAGAACCGAAAGTTGTATGGGCATTGGCCCACATATCACAATTCAGCCAACTTATCAATTTGACTATCTTCACTATCATGTTTATAATGTGAGTTATGACTGATTCACTTATTTTGATTTTTTTTAATGGAGGGAAGTGAGGAGTCATATCTAGTGGATTATGACAACAAAATTAGAAATAAAGCAGAGTTTTATCTTTGGAAAAGATAAAGGAAATAAAGGAAAATCTTATCTTTGGAATTCTTTGAAAAAGATAAAGATTTAAAACAATAAAAACAAAGCTATATTTTTCTATGTTCAACATAGGTTGAAGATATTATTTATATCTTGCTACCTTGAAGGCTAAATTATTATTGTAATGAATTGTAATTGAAGAGCAGCGACTGTGTGAAAGTTGTAATCAATTTCTCTAAGCAATAACAATATTGATACTTTGCCCCGTGGATATTTCTTTGACATATTGTCAAGGTTTTACCACCTAAATCTATGTCTTGTTAATTATTCTCTTATTCCACTTAATTTATAACATTATTTCTTTGCAACTAATTTGTGCTACAATATTATTAATTTTCTAGGTTTTACGTTTTTGTTTACACAAGTGGTATCAGAGCAATTGTTTTGTAGCATCTATGTTAGGATTTGGTGTTCGTTTTGTAGCATTAGATGGAAAAGGTTTTGAATGCAAGGTTCGAGGTGGAGAAATTCAATGGGAAGAATAATTTTGATCTACAGAAGCTCAAGATGTGTGATTTGTTAGTGCAAGGATTGCACAAAGCGTTGGTTGGAAAGTTGAAGAAATCTACAAACATGACTGACGAATATTGGGAGGATCTTGATACAAGAACTCTTAGCACAATTCAGTTGTGTTTAGTAGATGACATTCTTTTCAATATTGTTGTAGAGGACATGACAACACGCTTATGGAATAAAATGGAGAGTCTTTATATGACAAAGTCCTTGAAAAATCAAATCTACTTGAACAGGCAACTGTATAGTTTCTATGAATAAAGGTATAAAAATTGTTGATCATTTAAATATTTTCAATACTCTTATATGTCAATTATCTAGTATGGGTGTAAATGTTGAAGATGAAGACAAGGTAGTTACTTTTTATTATGTTCATTGCCTGAATCCTAGAATCACTTAGTCACTTCTATTAGCTTTAGCACAACTAATACCCTTGAATTTGATTATGTTGTGGGAGCTTTATTGTTTGAATAGGTATGGAAGAAATCTAATGTAGAAACCTCCACATCATAAGCAATGGTGGTTAGAGGTCGATCATAGAAAAAGGGGAAGATTCGAGAGGTACATCTAGATCTAAGTCAAAAGGAAAAAAGGGTAAGGGAAAATGTTGGTATTGCAATAAATCAGGGCATCTCAAGAAAGATTGTTGGAAGAGGAAAGAAGACAATGATGACTCCAAAAAGGAAGCAAATTCAGTTGAGACAAGTCCATGTACAATTGATGAAGTTTTATTTGTTTGTAATTCCTTATAGTATCATGAGGAATGGTTATTAGATTCTGGTGCTTCTAATCACATGTGTCCACATAAGAATTGGTTTTCTTCTTACCAACTTATTGATGGTAGTGTTGTTCTTATCAGAAATATTGTTTCTTGTAAGATTGTTGGGATTGGGAGCATTAAGATTAAAATGTTTGATGGTGTTGTGAGGACATCAGCAGAGGTAAGACATGTGCCAGAACTCAAAAGGAATTTAGTTTCCTTGGGAGTTTTGGATTCTGGAGGTTATAAATTTACAAGTCAAGGTGGATCAATGAAAGTGTCCAAGGGCATTTTGGTGGTCATGAAGGCTACTAATATTAGAAACCTTTACAAGCTTGAAGGGAATATGGTAATAAATGAATTCGAAGTGGTATCTAAGGAAAAAAATGAATCTACTCATTTGTGGAATTAGTGAATGGGTCATATGAGTAAGAAAGGATTGAAGGTACTGTTGAACCGTAAGTTACTTTCGAATATAAAATCTTTGAGTTTGAATTTCTATAAGCATTGTATTTATGGGAAGCAATCTAGATGGAAGTTTAAAGTAGGTAGTCATACAAGTAAGGGTATTATTGATTATATTCATCCAAATGTTTGGGGACCATCCCCTACAGTTTCTTTTGGAATATCATCATATTTTGTGACATTTATAGATGATTACTCTAGAAAGGTGCAGGTCTATATTCTCTAAAGAAAAGTTGTTGTGTTTAATGTATTTAAGAAGTTTAGAGTTTTGGCTAAAAAGAAAACTGGAAGATCAATCAAATGAACATCAAGAATAGATAATAGAGGTGAGTTCACATCTTTGGAGTTTGAAAATTATTGTAAGGAAGTTGGGATCGAAAGGCATAAAACCACTATTTACACTCCTCAGCAAAATGGTGTTATTGAATGCATGAATAGGACTCTTCTAGAGAGAGCAAGGAGCATGGTTAATGATTCCATGTTGCAGCAATAGTTGTGGGCAGAAGTAGTCTCTATAGCTTGTTATCTGGTAAATTGGTCACCATCAATTGCAATTGATTGTAAAATTATTGAAGAGGTATGGAGAGGTCATTCTTGTGATTATTTAAATCTGAAAGTTTTTGGTTGTGATGCATATGATCTTATTTCAAAAAATCAACATTATAAATTAGATTTCAAATCTAAGAAATATGTCTTTATTTGTTATGGTGATTGAATTAAGGGAAATAGATTGTGGAATCCTACTACCCACAAAGTCATTATTAGCAGAGATGTAATATTTGATGAATCTCCTCTCATAAAATTAGATATAGTAGAAGTTGATTTGAAATAGGAAAATTTACCTCAACATCAACAAATTCAATGGGAAACTCATCCATCTATAGAAAACAAGGAGCAAGAAGAAGCTTCCAAAGAAGAAGATGAGGATGCAAGAAATCTACAAGAAAATGTGGAAATTCCACAACTAGATCTAAGGAGATCTACATGGGTCGGAAATCCACCTAAAAGGTATGATGATTATGTTTCATATGTTGCTTTGATTTATGTAGACATGCAAAATTGGCATAATGCATTTGATTAGGTCATATTCATCTATTCATCAAATAAATCAAGTTTATTTGGTCAATCTTCTAAAGTCATCAATTTAAAATTAAATAAATCAACTTGATCCTAGCAGCATCCTCTTTGATTAAATAAATCAAATATTTATTTAATCAAGTCTAAAATCACCTTTCATCCCCCTTTTGATTTAAATAAATCCCTAAAACTAAGTCAAATGGGTCAAAGCATCTAACATCATCTTAACTAAGCTAATCATGTTTTATCTAATCTAACCACCCATCACATCCTCTAGCTTTTCCCACTTGCACCAAAAAATAATTTTAATTCATTTATAAAATCAGCATTTTCCATCAACATGGCATCTTTGATGAATATTCCCTCAAGTTTGAATTCAAAAGCAATTTGAAATGTACATCCAACAAGGCATTTAATAGGTCTTACATGTCTCTTACATTCCCTTGCAAAGGTCAAAGTTATAAAATTGTCTCCCGCACTCCGTGTTCTAAGATCCTCAAAAAAGTCAAATCAGTTGTATCTAGCTCCTCTTTTGACGATGCGACCAAGAAGCGTCTTGTTCCTTCCAAAGAATTAACCCCTCGCATTTATGGGGTTCCCAAAATTCATAAAATTGGCATTCCCCTTAGACCTATCATTGACACCATTGGTTCTCCTACTTACAAGTTGGCCTCTTACCTCACCAAGGTAATCTCCCCGCTCTTAGGCAAGTCTGACTCCTTCATCAAGGATTATGCTCATTTTGTCCAATTTATTCAAGATGCTAGAGTAGAAAGTAACAAAATCTTGGTGAGCTTTGACGTAACCTCCCTTTTCACCAAGGTTCCCATTCATGTTGCTTTAGAGATTGTCAAGCGCAAGGTTAATGATGAGATTGCCTCCTTAGTGGAGTTATGCTTGAGATCCACTTTCTTCTCTTTCCAAGGTATTATTTATGAGCAGGTTGATGGTGTGGCCATGGGCTCTCCTCTCTCTCCTATAATTGCCAATCTTTATATGGAGCATTTTGAAGAAATTGCCCTCAATTCTTTCCCCCTCAAACCGAGATGGTAGAAATGTTATGTTGATGATACCAATATCTGTTGGCCTCATGGGTTGGACAAGCTCGAAGAATTCCATGCCCACCTCAACAACATTGCTCCTTCCATCTCTTTCACTAAGGAACTTGAATCCAATAACCAATTGTCGTTCCTGGATGTGTTAATCCTCAAAAAACCTGATGGGTCCCTAGGCCGATGGGTTTTCCGCAAGGCTACCCACACTGATTTATACCTCCATTCTTCTTCCCACCACCACCCTTGCCAAAAATTTGGTATTCTCAAGACTTTGGCCACCAGGGCATACCGCATTTGTGACCGTGAGAATTTGGACCAAGAATTGGACCATCTTCGTTCCGTCTTTAGGTTGAATGGGTACACTAACAAACAAATCTCCAAAGCCCTCAACCATTCCAAATGTCATTCTCCTCCTATCTCCAATGATAATTCCTGCCAACCTCCTCCTCTCCCTTGTGCCTCCTTGCCTTTCATTGAAGGCATCTCACATAAAATCTCTAAAATCCTTCTAAAAAAGGACCTTCGTTGTGCTTTCAAACCATTTTCCACATTAAAAAATTGCATCCCTCCCGTTAAAGATCCTAGAGATATCCTTCTTAACTCGGGAGTCTACAAAGTTGTTTGCTCTTGTGGCACTCCTTATATTGGGGAAACAGGTCGCTCATTTAGCACAAGAATCAAAGAACACAGCGTTGATATCTTACATGATCGGGTTGTTAAGTCAGCCCTCGCAAAGCACTCCTCTTCAACCAAGCATCACATCTGTCTTGAGAACACCCAAATCTTATGCAAAGAAGACAATTTTCACAAAAGGAAGCTCAAAGAAGCCATTCAAATCTTCAATCACCCCACCAACCTTAATCGCGATGAAGGTTGGAACCTTAGCCTCTCTTGGCATCCTCTTCTTTCCAACCTCTTAAACCACCATTGAACCCGTCTGTCCCCCCTTCCCTTTCTCTTTCTTTCTTCCTTTGCCTCTCTTTTGGTTGTATTTATTTCTTCCTTTGCCTCTCTTGAGGTTTTTATTTTTATTCTTACTTACTTTTCTTTGTCTCTTCTTTCCTTAATGATTTATTTCTTTGCATTTGCTTCTTCTTTCCTTTCCTTCCACTGTCGTTGCTTTGTTCTTTATTACCGTGGCTCTTTTTTCCGTGTTGTATTTATTTGCTTTTATCCCTTATCATATTTAATTATTTTCTTATTTTGATTTGTGTGATTTATTGTCATTTATTTCTTATCTCTATCTATATATATATATCTATATATATAGTTATATATAACTTTTTTCTTCATTCTTTTTCTTGGTTCTCTTTCTAAGTTTCTTATCTTTGGGCATCCTTTCTTTACTCTTTTTATCTTAGATCTTTTTCTTTGTTTTCTTTATGTTTTCTTATATCTCTTTTCTTATATAAATATAGGCGATTGTTTCTTTTGTTCATATTTATTTCTCTTTCTTTCTTAATTGTATTTATTTCTCCTTCTTTTAAATTAAAATGTTATTTTTCTCTTTCTTATATTTCTCTTTCATATATATATTTAACTTTGTGCATTGCTCTTCATTCTTGATTTTCTTTGTAGGACTCTTTTTTATTTTTCCGTAATTTTGTTGTAGCTTTCTTATTTTTGGCAATTTAGTGTTACTTTTGATTGTCTTATTTCATTTATTGATTTATTTCCTTACATTCGCTTCTTCCTTTCTTATCCCTCTGCTTTATTGTTTTAGCTTCATTGCTTATTTATCTCTTTTCAAAAATATTTTTAGTCTTCATTCTCTCATCTCTATTTCCTTGCATTCTTTTTATTTTTTCATTTTTTCCTTTTCTATACAATTTTTTACTTCGGGTTTTGGTTTTCTTTATTTTCTTAGTTCTCTTTCTATGTTTTTTATTATTTGCTTCTATTTCTATTCTTACTTAAATTTATATATATATAGCTCTTATAGTTGACTAGTTGCCTTGATTGTTTATTCTCATCCTTTAACATATGCATGTCTTCTTATTTTGGTGTTGCCTCTTTTCTTTTTGCTTATTTAGTTAGTTAGTGGTGTAATTTAATCTACTTTTTTTTTTGAATTCTCACCTCTTCGTTGCCATTGTGGCTTGCTTCCTCTTGTGTTTTTATTTATTTTATTTTTTTCCTTTATCTTTTGTTCCTTTCTCTTTATTTTTAAATTTTCTTTGGGGTTGTGTTGTCTTGGTTGGTTAGTGTTCTTAGATGTATGTCTTTTCTCTTTTTTATACTCTTTTCTTTTTATTTAATTTTTATTTTTTCCCTTGTGGGTTGTGCTCTCCCCTCTCTCCCCCCCTATTTTTTGTCTATTTATCTTTGTCTCTTGCTAGTCTGCAACTAACATTTTCTCATCCTTTTTTCAGCTCTCCATCCTGATGATGGATCATGGAGTGTGATCCGAAACATTGATGAAAAAATTAGAACACAATCGAATCCAGAAACAAAAAACTAATTTCATATGGATTGTGGAAATCTTTTTGCATTGAAGGTCAAAGTTAGCATTTAACTCTCAAATTCAAATTTGAATCTCCCCTTCTTTGGCACATTGACCAAAATGTGCTCATCCTCCAACCTATCACAATGTGACAAGTGGCTCCATCTCATTGGCCAAATCTTTATCCCACATTGCTCTCTCATAAGCATTCTTTCAACTTGAGAATCTTTAAATAGAGATCATCTCCATTGATCAAATCCTCCACACTCTTAGCATTTCATCTACAACCTCATGCAAAGTCACTCTCTTCAATTGAGAACTGATTTTGTCCATCTCATTTTATCTTCAAAGCATTACATTATTTGAGTTTAGCAAGGATTGGGAAAGGGCTTCTTCAATAGAAGCACCAATCCACTATGGGATAAAGTTTTGATCATGTTTTTTATATGCTTGCAATTTAGTGGTCTGTGTTCTACTTAGTTTGCATATTTGAGCATGGTTAAGTATTTCATAGGGATGTTTAGTCTGATGTGTTTCAAATGACTAGCATGATGATATTATGTTAAGAGTTTTAACCATTTGCAGATTTGGCATCCACATAATGGCGCTAGAGGGAGGGTTGTATTTTGTATTTAGTATTTTTATTATAGCTAATATGATTGTGCAGGCAGACCTACATTTCTCTAATTTGGATGCATATGACTGGCATTTACTTCAAATCCTTTAACAGTTCAAAGGAGTGTGAAGTCCTTATTTCTGATCATGTCAACTTCAAATTTTGTGCACCCTGTTATCATTTCATTGAGGCATTCTATAAAAAGGGTCGAGTATCTTGTTTATGCTTGCAAGGCTCTATTTTATTTTACTATTTATATGATGGCATGATAAGTACCACTAAAATTCTCATGCGTACCATTAGAACATTCCTTTGCTATCGACTTATCAATAATTTCTCCGAGAAATTATTTTTTCAGTGTGCGACTTACTAATATTGCTATCACCTTGGCGCACCAAGGTCTCTTCCGTTATGGTTGATGCTTATTTATTTCAGGTAAACACCTGCATAGAGCCTTAAGAAAGGGTTACTTGGTCTACGCATTATTTAAAGAGCTTTCATTTTACTTAACCTCATGTTATACTCTGTGCGCATGGTACTTTACATTCTGCTTTCTTGTGGTTTGAAGAGAATGCCCCCATCTTTTTTTTTTAAACTTGCGTCCATGGTTCTCATAGACTTCAAAACACACAACTTCATCTGCTGCTCTCAAACCTCTGCCATACATTTGATCACAGTGTCATATCAAGCAATTCCATTCCTTGTTGAGGCGTCTTATCAGACAATTCACGTGCCTTTTATGTTCTTCCTTTGATGAATGTTTGCACCATCTCCCAAAGATTTTCAATTTGTAGGTAGGGAGGACGCCAAGTCAAGGTTGTGGAATTCGGTTCTACACCTACCCCGATAATCAGATACGTTGTCCATTTTTTTTGCTTTTGGCAATGGAATCATAGGCAGCTACTTCTTGCACCTTCCACAGTTTGTCTGACATGCTCATCGACCAAAATCCCAAAACCTACATGTCCTCATGATTTGAGAGGATGTTGATAATCCAAACAAAATTGTTCGCTAGTTCATAGCATTGCGGCAAGCGATAGATTAGCCTAGATAGGGTATAGCTTGCAAGATAGCATCCACCCAAGCACACTCCCATTAGATTAACCAGTACGAAGAATTTAAGAAATGGAAAATAAGAAGGCAGTGCGTAGATTAGTGGAAGACTAGTATGTGTTCAGATTATCTTCATTTTGTGCCTAGAACATAAAGATGCTTTCCTTTAAAAGCATGTCTCATTCAGTTGGATTAACACTGTACAGTCAGGCTCTGCCCTACGTTTCTTTGTAACGTATTTATAATCTTGAGCATAGCGTAAAAGCTTGTCCAGACATCTAAATAGATCTGCCATTTTCTAGGAAGGACGTTGGTAAAGATTGTGAGATTTGACTTTACACCTACCCAGTGCATTTGCTTGAGTAGTTTTCACCTGCCAAGTGCATTTGTTTGAATGGAATTAAGCTTTGAGGCATCACATAAAGCTTGCACGTGCCGAAAATTTTCCATGCTTTTATTACTTGTTGTCTATGTTTTTAAGCTGTAGTATTTCATTCACTTAACAAATCTATCTTATTTAACTGTTTGACTATTGTGAGCTCTGCAGTTATTAGAGGTTGAGGATGAACAAATTCTTTTACAGATTTGATGTTATTTCGTACTCCATTTATGTGACTTGATAAGAGTTTTGAGCTGCCAGACGTGGGCTTTGTGCGTGAGCAGGGAACATTGATGCAGTTGCGTGGAAGTCTCTCCAACCACACTAATATTCATCATTATTAATAAGTTCAGCCTAGCTCTCAAAACCATTGGAGGTCCTGCAGTTATTGCATTCCATAAGATCACATTTCAGAGTAACATTTTGTCAAACGCCTGTGAAGATCACTTTCACTGCGAATAAAAAAAGAGAAGGTATCAATATTCCACCAAATAAATTGGCAATCCACTTGAAAAGGTTGGTGCCAACCCCCATGCTGATCAAGTTTTATGATCATAGAAAATGAATGCGTGTTGTTTTGATTGTGGCAATAGCCCCTAGGCTGATATTCCAAATCGGGTTTTATGATATATTCAATCTTCTATAAATCTTACCTGATAATAACACTTGCATTCATGGATTTTTCTTTCACCAAATTGTCTGTGAAGTCTCAAGTATTCCATTCAAAATTTCTGCTCTCAACCATATCTTCTTGCTTAAAAATAACGTTGTCTCAGTTTGGTCTAGACTTCTAGCTTTCTTTTTAAAAGGCACCAACCTCATTTATTAAGTATTTAATGCCTTCCTATGGATTCGCCAAGTCTTGTATTGTATCTATCACTTGTGAAGGTGTCTATGTGCAGGTGTATCGTTATCAATTGGCCTTACTCATTTATTGTTCTTGCAAGCATCCTCTTGAGTAAGAGTTGCTCATTTATGGCTTTCTAAGAAGCTTTGAAATTTTTGGGAAGTGGTTCTCTTCTAAATTAAGTTTCGTTGTAAAAAAATTTGTAACAAGTGGAATTACTATTAATGCTCTATTTATTACTTAGTCTTTTCCTTTTACAAATCATTTTACTGTTTGGATTCAATGACTCTAATTTCGTAATTTGATGGATTTATCTTTTATTTTATAGGAAAACGAGGAAGGTGAAAACGAAGGAAAAGCAAAGGGATAACGAAGGACAAGGAAGGAAAAAGAAGGAAAACAAAGGGGAACAAAGAAGGTGTTAAGGATAACAAAGGACAACAAAGGTAAAAGGTGAAAAAATGAAGGAAAGCGAAGGTGAAAACGAAGCATGAGGATGATATTTTGAAAGATCAAAGTGTTTTTAAACACTTTAACTGTTTGTTTAAACACTCCTTCCATAAATTGTTATCTTTTCTTTCTTAGAACACTAATGTCATTTGGGTTTAAAAAGAATCTTTCAATTTCTTCTTGCAAAGGCTAAAACGAACATTAGGGATACCACCTATTAGAGTTTGTTTTGGATAACAATTGAACAAAGTATCTCTCACTCATCTTTTGGTGCTTAAAAAGAACTCACATTTTTCTTTGTGGATTTAAAAAGAACAAGTGCAACTTTGTTTTGTCAGAGCTTACTTGAACTAACATCATTGAAAAAGGCGTATGCGCTTCTCTCGTGCTTTATAGTGGTCTTGAGAATCAAAAGGCCTTTTTCATGATCTTAGTTGAGACAAATCAATCACATCTACACTTTGATTTGGGCTTAAAATTGAACATCTTGTGCGAGTGTGAGTGGGGGCATTATTGCGTATATTCTCTCTCTTTGTTGCCAACAAAGATTGATCGAGTTATGAATATTGTTTTTTATTCGCTTTTGTTTATCCTAGAGGGCCTGCCTTGGGGAAAAAGTACTCACCCAAGGGAATGACTCAACCGGTAACACTCTAAAGCCAAGATTATTTCCAACCAGGATATAAATGTACGTATTGGAGTAAACACCAGTATCACGCGGTTGGCTTCGATGAGATGGATCTAAAAAGGGACTCTCGTCGTATGGTTCAATCTCCACGAACGGAAAGTCTGAACTAGAACCCTTGTTTGTAGCAACCAACCAGTCTATCCAACGAGTTTATCAAAGTGGTGCATTGGAACTTAGACTCCAAGAAGTTACTTGCCATGTCCGATCTTGGTTGAAATATAGAGGTTAAGACTTCATTCTTAACATACCTTTATATTTTTTCCTTGGTTGCATGTAAAATCATCTCTTCTACTACGAAGGGCATGAGGCAAGCCCACTAAGAAAAACATACAATTGAGCTAGGGTGTTATATTGCTTGTGAGTTAGTTTGAAAACACAGTGCTTTGATCAAAAACATTGGAAAACCAACATTCAATATGAGCATCAAATCTCAAACCCTTTAGGAGAAGCAAATATCCTTGAACAAATTCACATGTTATTGCTTTCCCTTGGGATTCGTATCCTTAGAGGCTTCTAAGAATTTGGATTTCATCTCAATTTGCTCCTACTAAGGTCAACAATAGGTAACTCTTGCCTCAAATTTCCTTGGTTTCTGCATAATACACTTTGCGGGATAAGGGGAAAGTTGAGACATTAGACATCTAGATTCAAAATCTAATCAAGAGTGTGTTTGTGGTAAAAAAGAATCCATTAAAGCAAAGATTCAATCAATTGGACCCTACACATGTGCTTGGTATCTTTTGTCATATGTTTTTCATGCAAATATTGATCTTTTGATTTTGAATTACTTTTAGAGAAAGGCATGTTCTTCACTATCTTGGTCTCAGAAAAAAGTCCTTCCTAGGTTCATTTAGGATCAAATCAAACACTTCATCCAAATTCCAAACATCTATCAAAATCCATCCCACCAAACAAACTTTAGAACTTTAGAAACATCATTATCTAGTCTTAGGTACATCCTTAAATCATCAAAATCAAAATCACCTTGTTTAGTTAAGTGTATGGGAATGCATCCTTTCTCATACATTTAATTGAATTAGCAATCCTTTGAACAAATTCATCCTAAGATCACATCTAACATCTTAGGATTTACAAGTTCATTATCCAAATCAAAAGCAATCAAAATCAAACCCTAAGTCTAGCATTGATCCAAAGTCCCTAAATGTTCAACACTCATATCATTTACACCTTTCATCCTTCATCTCGTCATTAGTCCTAAGAACCTTAGAGGTCACTTTTACAACAAGGTCAAAACACAAGAGGAACATGGAATATAAACTTTCATTATCTCCCGCAAACCTCAATGGTACAACAAATGTGAGTATGCCTAGTCAAAATATTGGAACACCTTTCTCGATAGTAAATCAAATTCCAAACTTACAAGTCTATCCACTGAACAATCAATGCATGAGCCTTCAAACGAACAACATCATCTCATCAAATCCCAACATTCCAAATGTGAATGTACCAAGTACAACTTTACAAAACATGAATCCGGAAACTTTGGGATAAATATGTTTGTGAATCATACAAATGTTGTTCAAAATCCAAACAAGATGTTAACAACCCTGTGTATTAATCCAACTCAAGGTAACACCATGCAAAATCAAAGTTACCTAAATCAAGGCAATGTGATTCCAAACACCAACAATGTTCAATTTCAACCTATCATACCAAATCTGAGCATCATCCCAAATCAGAACATTGTCCAAAATCAATTTGTCCATGATCCCATTCAAAAACCACAAGTATGCATCCCAAATCTGCTAGAACAAAAACCATATCAAGGGAGTCAAGATTAAAATCAAGATCAAATTTGGCGAGACCAAATTGCTACACTTACCAAAATATTTGAGTCATTGTGCCAAGAGACATCTCCACCACCATTACCCATATCAAAATCATTCCTTGGTTTAGGGCTTCCCCCTTTACCTAGCACCAATCACTCCATCCAAATCAATCCACCTAACAATAATCAAGCCATCACATCAAATCCTTTGAATATAGCATTGACATCGCACCAATAGATGGCATATAATCAAATGACAACATCGATCCTAACAAAGCAAAATATGGTATCCCAAGGATCTATCACCTCAGTCATTCCGACCATTCCTATCACCTTGATCAATCCCATCATATCACAAACCCTCACGATCACTCCAAGCGTATCTCAACCACTTGTCACTACATCCAACACAATTCCAAATCCACCACCACTACCACCAAAACCAAACGCAACAAGACAATATAACATTATGCTAAAAGCTCACTAGGCCTACCAAAAAGCCATCCAACAATATCTAGCCACGCAACAAGAAACACAATCTCAACAAGTGCAACAAGCCTCCCAAGCCATGCAAGTTGCTCAAGCTACCCAACAAACACAAGCACAAACACAAAAAATGACAATTGTTGAGAATAAGGATCAAGATCAATCCATCACTAAGCACCTTGAAGCTATGTCTACATCCCGTGATCAAATCAACATATGTCAAGAGTTACTTTTCAATCATGATCAAAATCCACCAACCAACAATGATCCAATCCAAGAAATGTCAACATCACTTGAACCTATGGTTGAATACATTCACAATCTCTTTGCCACAATTGTTGAAAAAAATGTTCAAGATCTCTCAATTAACGAGCACATTGAAGATGTTTCTACCCCATCTAATGATCAACTCACCATACATCAAGAGCCACTTTTTAGTGATCTATTTCAAGGAGTGTTAGAATTATTTGATTCTATTGACATAATGCATGATCCATTGACCAATGATCATATTGAAAATGTCTCTACACCACCTTATGAGTTAGAGGACATATCTCAAAAGTTTATTCCAAAGCATGATCAAAATATTTCACCAAAGTCTAGCAATGGTCCTTTCCAAGACATGTTGACATCCTTTGACCTCATGGTTACAGATGTTGAAAGAATCCTCAACTCGACACTTGATCTAAGTCCACTCAAAGATCAAGAGGATATTGAGCCACTTACCATGACTTCTGATGATGTCCAAGAACCCTTTGTAAGCAATCCATCCTTCGAAATTGACCAATGTCAAGAACTTGATCCAAAGCGTGTCAAAAGCAATCCCAAAATTAATCAAGATCAAGAAATTGTATCTTCAAGATACTAAAATAATCTAATGGAAACTCTCCTATCTATGCAAGATGATCATATCCACATAGCACATACTCCTCCATCTACCCATGAGATGATTTCTATGAATGGACACATAGATGATCTTCATTCAGAACAGGATTCCTTTAATCCTGACATTATTACACAAAAAGAGTAGGTTACTGATTCCTATAGTCAAACTAAGTTGTCAAAATCAAGATCAAATATATCCCAAATTCATACTAAGGACATCAGGTATGCAGATATCCAGCATTATCCACTCAAGGAAATGAGTCAGAAAGAACAGTATAATTTAGAGTTAGCAGAGCAACAAATTGAAACAATGTCACCTACGGTGGTCATTTATCAGAGAATGCATTATAAACAAGATCTCTCGAAACAAGAGGAATCAAAGCATGAAGGTACTACTACCACCATACTGGGGGAAACTTCGTCTCAAGCAAACAACAACATAGGGAGCACGAAGAATCCTTATAATGAAACCAATGCCAATACTACAACCAGTCACATCATGAATCTTCTTCCACCCATCACCCCAGCCATGAATTGGGACCAACTTCAAAAGAAATATTTGAATCAAAGTACGAAGAACATTATCAAATAAAAAGAAACTGAGAAGCATAATGGACAAATCAAATACACATGGATACCAAAGAATACAAAGAAAGATTATCCCTATCAAACTCCATTAGTCAAAGAAACTATGGGGAAAAATAAAAAAGAGAAAAGTATCCATCAAGGATGTCCACAAAATCAAAAGCAAGCTTTTCAAGCGACGTACAAAGTGTATCAAGCAGTTGGTCCTAATTCCACGCACACTTCCATATCCACCCATCATTGCTCATCTTCCCAAGTTTGGAGAGTCAAAGATTCCAAGTTGTCAACCAATCCATATTTTATTCCTAAACACACTCCATCCACGCCTCCACGCATGATATTCAATTCTCACATCGACCATGTATTGGAAATGACCCTTTATCATAAGGATTCAGAAGGCACTCTATTGCGATATGCGCACCAAGACGAAGTCAACTCTAGTATCAATGAAGCAAATCAAGAATCCCAAAAGTTGCATTCAAGTGCACGTATCTTAGAAAAGAAACTTCTTTAGGCAAGATACCGATGGCACATCATGACAGGAGCATCTACATCGACACCACTAGGTGGGTCAGCATAAATCTTTCAAAAAAAATTAAAAAATCAAAAAATATGAAAATCCAAAAAAATTAGAAAAAGGATTGAAAACAGTAAAGATAAAAAAATCGTCCTCTAGTGAAAACTGTATGGGTGGCACTTTGGGAAGGTACCATGATGAAAACTTGTCAAACAGACGTCATGTGTAGAATCGAGCATCTATGTATGCCAGTTCAGATGAAAGCATCTCATCCCATCCGTAATAAATCTAGTATTCCATCCATTTTATCCATAATAAATCCATTCATCCATGAACCATATATCCAATCCATTTTTATCCATCTACATCCATCATCCAAGCTATCTTGATCTTGATGAAAGTTTAGGGCACACTTTACACTTGCTTATGGTAAACATCTTGACATGGGTCATTTTCATTGATCCTATCCTACCCAGTGTTATCTAAGCCATGAAGCATTATCCAATGAGCATTCTTTATCTAAACACCTTATCTTATTGCAAAATAATCCTTGGAATCCTTTGCATGCTTTCCATATCCATCCATCTGTACATCTATCCGAGCATCCACACATGGCATTTTGTATGTTGCTAGACATTGGGGGCAGATATTTACATCTTGCTTCGAGAATAAATCTTGATCTATATCCTCGAACTTATGTGGTGATCCAAACATTGGAAAATATGAAATCAAATTGGTCCACCACTTGTGAGAAAGATTCTAAATCATTAACCCATGGCATATTTTGAGAAGAATATGTTCCTTATCAAGCTTCATCGAACACCAAACATCAATCCAAACAATCACTATCAGTCGCATCTAATTTTCACTTCAAATGTCGCATCAATCATTCAAACATCTTTTGTTTCAAACCAAGTTTCATCAATCATGATCAATCAAATCCAATCAAGAAATCATCAAGATAACCTTGTGTTGCTTAACACTATCCTTGCATTGTTGTGCATCCTCAACAATGTTATCATCATCAAGTCTTGATCAAATCATCATCAATCCATCATCATCTTGGGGATATCTTTCCCAATCCTTGTGTTACTTAACACTATCCTTGCATTGTTGTGCATCCTCAAAAATGTTATCATCATCAATCCTAATCAATCCTGATCAATCCAATCCTTGCATTGTTGTGTATCCTCAACAATGTTATCATCATCAATCCATCGATTCGATCAGTCAACCTTAGCTTGATTTTCAACAAAATCCCAAAAATAGAACACTGATAACATATCCATATCCAAATCATCAAAATCATGCAAAAAATCCAACAACAAAAAAAATCCAGAACATATCAAAAATCCACATACAAAGTGTATCAAGCAATTGGTCCTAATTCCATGCACACTTCCATATCCACCCATCATTGCTCATCTTCCCAAGTTTGAAGAGTCAAAGGTTCCAAACTGTCAACCAATCCATCTTTTATCCCTAAACACACTCCATCCACGCCTCCACACATGATATTTGATTCTCACATTGACCGTGTATTAGCAACGACGCTTTATCATAAGGATTCTGAAGGCACTCTATCGCGATGTGCGCACAAAGACAAAGTCAACTTTGGTATTAACGAAGTAGATCAAGAATCTCAAAAGTTACATTCAAGTGCACGTTTCTTAGCAAAGCAGCTTATTCAAGCAGGATATCGATGGCACATTATGATAGGGGCATCTATATCAACAACACCTTGTCATTCAGCATGAGCTTAAAATCTTTCAAAAAAATCAAAAAAAGCAAAAAAGCAAAAAATCCAAAAAAAAATCAGAAAAAGGATTGAAAACAGTAAAGATAAAAATCGTCCTCTAGTGAAAACCACTATAGTGGCGCTTTGGGAAAGACCATGATGAAAACCTGGCAAACATGCATCATGTGTGGAATTGAGCATCTAGGTGCGCCACTTCAAGTGAAAGCATCTCATTCCATCCATAATAAAGCCAACATTCCATCTGTCTTATCCATAATAAATCCATTCATCCATGAACCAGTTATCGAATCCGTTTTCATCTATTTACATCCATAGTCCAATTTATCTTGATCTTGATGAAAGTTTGGGGCACACTTTACGCTTGCTTATGGTAATCATCTTGGCATGGGTCTTTTTCATTGATCCTATCCTATCCAATGTTATTTGAGCCATGAAACATTATCCAAATGAGCATCCTTTATCCAAACACCTTATTTTATCGCAAGATAATCCATATCCATCCATCCATACACCTATCCAGGCATCTATCCATGGCATTCCAGACATTGCTAGACACTGGGGGCAGATATTTACATCTTGCTTTTAGAACAAATCTTGATCTATATCCTCTATCTTATGTGGTGATCCAAACATTGGAAAACGTGAAATAAAATTGGTCCACCACCTGTGAGAAAAATTCCAAATCACTAGCCCATGGCATATTTTGATGAGAAAATGTTCCTTATCAAGATTCATCTTTCATCGAACATCAAGCCAAGCAATCACTATCAGTTGCATCTAAGTTGCACATCAAATGTCACATCAAATCATTCAAACAAATTTTGTTCCAAATCAAGCTTCATCAATTATGATCAATCAAATCCAATAAAAAAATCATCATCTCAGGATATCCTTGTGTTGCTTAACACTATCCTTGCATTTTTGTGCATCCTCAACAATGTTATCGTCATCAATCCTGATCAATCAAATCCTTTCATTGTTGTGTATCCTCAACAATGTTATCATCATCATCAATCCATCAATATGATCAATCAACCTTAGCTTGGTTTTCAACAAAATCTCAAAACAGAGCACTGATATCATTAGACATATCCAAAACATCCAAAACATCAAAAATCCAAAAACACTCAAAAAAATTAGAAAAATATCAAAAACATGGAATCCGAACTACATCGTCTCTGAGCTTAAATGTACGCAAGTCTAATCTTTGATCAGCCCCCGAGACATCAAAATCCAAAAACATTCAAAAAAAACACAAAATTCAAAAACATTTGAAAATTTCAAAAAATCAAAACATTTGAAAAATCCAAACACCTAAAAACAGCCTCAAAACATTCCAAAAACTTCAAAAACATCCAAATATTTGAAAAAATCCATCCATCCAATTTTGCTTTCACCTACAATAATCAATCTTCCATAATAAATTGATTATCACCTTCATCTGCAAAACAAACAGAAACAATCACAACAATCAGCAAAAGAAAACTTCAATCGTAAAATCAAAATCGAAACAACAAATCGTTAAATAAAAAATCAATAATGGATTTTTTATGTCAATCAACCTTATATCAACAGCCTATCAATCAACTTATCAACCCATCATCATCCTGTACAATGCATGTCCTAGGATATATCATTCCGACAATGGGCATCATTTTGGATATCAGTTTGGATTCTTATCTTATCAAAACAAATCCCTTTTGGCTAGAGATATGAAGAACATTAACTTGTTTGTGTACTTAGTTTTTTCTTTTGATTATCTTACTACGCTCATTCCAAGGACCTCTCAATGATATCCAAATGAAGGATTTAGAAAGATAGGAATGGGGCAATGATCATTATCCTTTTGTCTGTTGTGCTTGTTGGACGTTCTTGTAAAATAACTTGGTGAATACTTGCTTTGTTAGGTACGTCCTAGCAAGGTTTATGTATGTCAAGTGTGAACAAGAATACTCCTATCTGCTTGTTGATTCAAAGTCCATCGCACTAGGTACAACGCCATCCTGGTTCTTTATACCTTGATGCATCGTATCTATGTGTGTTATCAAACATAAGGTAAGTAGCCATTTTAAAATCCCAATCCTTGATAATCAAATCATCCATCTATCATCATCATTTCTCATCATCACCTTTCATAAAGTTGGCTTGTTGGATCCTCTTGTCATCATCTAATGTCTTCTTTTCCACACTAACATCACGTCATGAATAGTTAATCATCATCACCAGTGCATCCATCCTGCATCCACGAACCATCTGTATTCTACATATCATCTCACATGCATGTTCATCATCATAATATAGATCTGTTAGTCTAAGCATCTCATAAATCACATATTTGCATAAAACATCCATTGCATAATCATAGCATATCACATCATCCATCTCATGCATCCTCACATCATATCATCATTTAAGTTTTTTAAGATAATATAGATTTGTTATTCTAAGCATCTTAAAGCTATCTCATCGCAATCATCCATACCATCCATTTTGAACCTCTTTATCGCGAGATTGGCCTTCAAATAGAATCTTTCCGCTCGATCTCTCGAGGGGGCAATGTACTAGTGTATTTCTTTCCACTAGGGCAACCAAAAAAATGTAATTTTTTTGAATTTTGATCACGGCAAGTCTATTCTTTGAACCAACACAGCAAGTACATTGCTTCAAAGAGGGGCAAAATGTAGACATGCAAAATTAGCATCATGCATTCAATTAGGTCCATTCATCAAGTAACCAAGATCACATTCATCCACTCATTAAATCCATTCAATAGGCAAATCAAGTTCATTTAATTCAATCTCTAAGGAATATCCACTTAAATTGAATAAATTAACTTTATTTAATTTAAGCCTATCATTCCCTCTTTGATTAAATAAATCAAGACTTTATTTAATTAAATCTCAAAATTCATACTTCTCCCTCTTGATTTAAATAAATCAAAATATTCAAGTCAAATGGGTCAAAGCATCTTAAACATCATCTAAGCTAATCTAATCCTGATTAACCTAATCTAACCACCCATCACATCCTCTAGCTTTTCCCACTTGCACCAATAAAACATTTTAATTCATTTATAAATCAGCATTTTCCATCAACATGGCATCTTTGAGGAATATTCCCTCAAGTTTGAATTCAAAAAAAAGTGGACATGTACATCCAACAAGGCATTTAATAGGTCTTACATGTCTCTTACATGTCCCTTGCAAAGGTCAAAGTTAGCATTTAACTCTCAAATTCAAATTTGAATCTCCCCCTCTTTGGCACATTGACCAAAATGTGCTCATTCCTCGTCCTATCATAAGTTGACAAGTGGATCCATCTCATTGGCTAAATCTTTGTCCCACATTCATCCATTTGGTTGTTTCTCTCATCAAAATAATCTATAAATGAAAGCTTCATTCTTCATCAAATCATCCACAAAGCTCATGCAAAGTCACTCTCTTCAATTGAGAACTAATTTTGCCCACCTCATATCATCCTCATAAGCATTTTTATATCATTTCCATCATGGAGCTTAGCAAAGGTTTGGGAAAGGGCTTCTTTCCATAGAAGCACCAATCCACAATGAGATAAACATACTTCATTTTTTTCATATGCTTATTTAGCTTGCTTTTGTCATTTGGAAGCATTTGGAAGCATTGATGTATTATTTTAAAGAAATGTTATTTGTTTTGTTTTAGCAACTAACCATACTAAGTGTGTGTGTGTTGAAGGTTTTAGCAAAATGCAGATTTTCACATCTACAATTTCTAATGATGGGAAACCTAGTTGTTATCAGGAAGCAATGGATGGTGTTGAAAATGCTAAATGGAAAATAGCAATGAAAGAAGAAATGGATGCCTTGAAGAAAAATCAAACATAGGACCTGGCAGAACTCCCAAAGGGTAGGAAAGTTGTTGGTTGAAAATGAGTCTTCAAATTGAAGAATGGTGTTGATGATAAAGTTGAAAGGTACAAAGCAAGACTGGTAGAAAAGAGGTATTCTCAAAAAGAAGGTATTGATTTTCATGAAAAAATTTCACCAGTTGTTAAGCTAGTTTTTATTCAGGCTACTTTAGCACTTGTTGCTTTACTTGACCTTGAGTTGGAGCAATTAGATGTTAAAACATCATTTCTACATGGAGATTTGGATGAAGAGATACATATGGAACAACCTGAAGGGTTTGTTCAAAATTGCAATAGGAAATTTATTTGCAAACTCAAAAAGTCATTGTATGGCCTGAAGCAATCTACTAGGCAATGGTACAGGAAGTTTGATTCTTTCATGGTGAGCCAAAATTTTACAAGGAGTGAGTATGACCATTGTGTTTACTTTAAAAGTTTGAAAAATGGTTTATTCATTATCTTGGTGTTATATGTTGACAATATGCTTGTAGCAACCAAAAGCATAGTTGAGATAAATGGGTTAACGGATTAGATGGATAGGACTTTTGATATGAAGGATCTAGGAGCAGCAAAACAAATTTTAGGCATGGAAATACATAAAGACAGGGAACATGGTAAGCTTTGGTTATCGCAACAGAAGTATGTGGAGAAGATCATCATAAGATTCAGTATGAAAAATGTGAAACTAGTAAATATCCCTTTAGCTTCTCATTTTAAGATTTCTTCAAGTTTATGTCCTAATAATAAAGAAGAAAAGGATTATATGTCTTGTGTACCGTATGCTAATACAAGTTTAATATATGCAATGGTATGTACAAGACCAGATATTTCACATGCAATTGGTGTTGTCAGTAGATACATGGAAAATCCAGGTAAAGAGCATTGGGCAATAGTGAAATGGGTGCTTTGGTATCTTAGAGGCACAAGTGATTATTGTATCACATTTGATGGTAGTAGTGGTTCAGTTTGTAGTTATGTTGACTTAAATTTTGCAAGTGATTTGGAAAAAAGATCTACATTAGGTTATGTCTTTACTCTTGCAAGAGGACCTATTTGTTAGATGTCAAAGCTTCAAGAAATAGTTGCTTTATCCACTATTGAGGCAGAGTATATGGTTCTCTCACATGCTTACTGTGATATCAAAATGTCCAACCTATTCTAAGCAATTAAAATGCAATGAAAAAATATAAGGAAACACCTCAAGATTAGCCTAAGAAATTTGTAAATGCAAAGAGAAAGAATGTAAAATGATTGCAAGTGGTTATACCTTCCTTTTGCAACTGAAACTCCTTGGTTGGCCCTTGATTTTGATTTGGTTTGTATGCTCCTTGATGGCTCTTGAAATGACTAAATGAAAGATTTAACTATATGTTTGAATGTAGATGCAAATAGATGAAATTGATGGCTAGATGAGTGCACAAAATGGGAACATTTAATTGCAAAATGACTAAGTGTTTTTTTTTAAATGCCTTAGAGGAGGGGGTATTTATAGATAAACTTGAATTCTCTAGAGAATTCAATGGTTGAGATTTATCCAACAAAGTCAAGATGAAAGGCTAAGGTGAGTTGAGGACTCACAAGCCCTCACATTTTAACATGTGGAATGTGAAGTGGATAAAGGTAGGATGATGTGTAGGTGATGTGGAAGGGAGGTACATGATGTGGAGGAAGGACAAGTACTTTCCAAGTACTTTGATGTGACCTTTCAATGATCACATAGGGAAGGGGAAAGCTTTGGGAGAATAAAAGCAAATTTTAAATTCACAATGATTGGAAGAATCTAGTGGATAAGACAAGGTTCCCAAAAGGTGGGAATTTGTCACATGTGACTTGATGTGACAAGTCAAAGATTCTAGAAGATGCATGGGAAAAGGGGATTCTAGAAAGAATAAAAT
>VDFB02037955.1:0-16782 GCA_007258455.2 Sequoia sempervirens | reverse complement strand
CTTCACCTTTTGAAAAACATAGGCAAAATTTATTGAGTGAGGCTAGTTGTACAAAATGCAAGAAGTATCACAAAATGTATTTATAATCACCCTTAAGTTCTCAACTTGATGAGAAATCACACCAAGGAGAAAGAGCTTGTGCAACCAGCAATCACAAGATTTGTAACAAACTTTATAACATTGCAAAGCATTTGTGGTTCATCAACATTCTTGAAACAGATGGTTGTGAGTCAAGCATGGCTAAGCTCAACATATTCAAAGAAGGCTAATTCAGGGAGGATCGCAAAACCAATTTTTAATGACGCCTTGCAAAGAGAGCTATAGATATTGTCAAGATAACTTCGAACTTCAATTTAAATTTCAAATTGAATCTTTCTATATTTAATTTTTTTGAAACATTTGCTTTAATTGTAACTTTAAGTTGTTTATATTTTGAAAATATCAGAGCCTTTGGTGAGGATTTATCACTTGGTGGAAGGGCAGCAAACCCAATGGGATACATTTATGAAACCATAGATAAGACCAAAGAGGCCATCCAAAACTATTCCTAAGGGGATAAAAAAGGATTTGGTGACATTTTGGAGATCATGGTTCAAAGGTGGATGACAAAGATCAATCAACTCCACTAATCCATTCATCCATTTGGATATTACCTCAACCACGAGTTTTTCTTCTCTAATAGCTTTGAAGAGGCTAATGGAGAAGTTGTGGAGGACCTCTCAACATGCATTGAAAGCATGACACTTGAAGTTGATGCGAGAGACATCATTATTTCAAAATTGAAAAATTACAAATAAGCTAGGGGGAGGCTCTTTTATTCAATACTATATAAGGGAGATCACCAAAACAAAAGATAACAATAATTAGAATCTTTAGCTATATCTTACAAATTACAATTATTAATATAATATTGCTTGCTTGCAAACATTTGATTATCTTATTTGCAAGTGCTTAATGGAAAGATTGGGATGATAATACCCCAAACCTTCAAAAGCTAGCCCTCTAAATTTTGTCTCAACCTTGTAATGCTTCCAATGAGTGCATTAGGAGTTTGTTTGATGTAATCACACAAAAAAACACAATAGTTTGACTCAATGACCTAATTTTGTGCAATTTAACCTTTAGCTAACCACAAAACACAAATCACAAAAACTTATTGATTTGGATGAGCTTTATCCCTATTGTGACTAGAACAAATAAGATGAGGGGACCTCCTTGTTTATAGAAATCAAGATTGTTGAATTCAAGAGACAAGGCATGGAGGGTGTAGCTGCAGGCAAAACAAGACAGATTGGATTGTATAACATCAACGTAGATGATGTTGAACATGAGATGAAGGAGGATTCACTACCATCTGGTAGCAACACAAAGTAACAGGCATAGCCTTTTAGACCAAGTGTGAGAACTAGACGCTCTGCCCAATTTTTCATTGGAACAAGGAAAAAAATTTGTAAAATGTTGTAATTTGTAAATTGTTTAGATATGCAAGTTATGATGATAATTTTGAAAGACAATAATCATAATGTTGTATAGGCGTGATGACGCAATTTTGCACTCTATTTTGTATTCAAAGAAAACACTTCCATAACATTTATGTTTTTTTAAGAAATTTAAGTATTCTTTTAAGTTGTCAAACATTTTAGAGTTTGTGCCAAGTCAAAAAAAAATTGGTATGTCAAGTCCAAGTTGAGTATGAGTGTGCTAACTTTGACTATCATTAGCTACCTAAATCAAAGACTGGCCTTACCACACTCAATGTTGGGAACATATTTATAATAAGAGACCCCCAATCTATGATAAAATATAACAAGCACCCTCTAACTTGAATAAATAAAATAATAGTGTAATTCTAGACAAGAGCATACACAATTCAACATCTCACTCAAGAAGCTCAAAAAAGACTCAAACTCCTTTCATGTTATCTTCAGCATATATTATTAGCTAAGCGACTCATTGTTAGAACTATTTTATTGTTAGTCTTTGAATAGAAAACATGCTTACAATTAACTATGACTTGACCCGAAGCAACACATGGGATAATGCAAAGTGCTCTCCCTTACTCCTTTAAACACCCAATAAAGACATTCATTTTGGCTTATATTCTCCCAAAATGGTAAGACTTATACAAGACACTGCCACCCAAAAAATTGGCAAAGCAAGACAAGCAACAAAACACTATAACAGATGATTCAAAATCAATGGAGAAATTCAAAAAGCAAAGATAGTGGTATTTAAGATTCTAAATTAAGACCATGTAGATTACCATGATCTCAAAGTAAAAAGAGCCTAAGTCTTTCTTAAAAATTTGGACCACAACAAATCCTCCAAGTAGGATTGCATAACTGAAAGTGTTAGTGAGGGCTTAGATGAGGAACAAAACGTAAAGAACTGTCGATTCTGACCAAGAGGAAGATTGGGGAGGAGCAAAACCATATTGTTGAGAAAGGGGGAAAGCAAAATAATAGAAAAAGCAAGATGTTTTTGGTGAGGATGAAGGGTGTTTGAAAAGCAAAAATAAGGAGAGGATGACAGACCTAATTCATTTCTTGGAGGACGCAATGCCACTTCAAGAAGGCAAAAGGTGTGTGAAGGAGATAATAGACCATGCAAGTAATTTGGAGAACAAATTGAGCACTTTGGAAAATGGTTTCAATCTCCACCATAGTATTCGTAAATGGTTCTTCAATAAAAACAATAGACTTAAAATGAGGATTGCTTTCTTACACCAACAATTGAATGGAAATAGTCCTCAACCATGCATGGATTGGTGTTTCAATCAAGATCATTGGGACATCCTAGGGGATATGTGCAAGCTTAAAGAAAAGGAGCATAAACAAGAAGTTAGTTTCAATCATCTTGAAACAGAGCTGCAATCCATTAAAGTGATCCAAAGAAGGTGCTTAATTTGAGCAAAACTACCATAAAAAATTATGTTGCTAGTACTCACATGCTTCAGGTGGGAATGAAAACAAAAAAAGGAATCCATTGAAAATTAGTCATAGCAAGAGAACTCATAACCAAAATGAAGAGTAATGTCATTGGGATTGGTGAGATGGAGGAGCTTTAGGCAAACCATATTTAGTTTATCGACTACAATGACTCTATTCCCTACTTTCTTCCCATTAGGTTTCCTTTCACATACCTTCGGTTTTGACTAGCTACAGATTTTTTATTAACTTTCAACTTTGTTGCAGCATTGTTTTGTACCTCACCTACTGAGAGAGAAAGCAAAGATGTGGGATACACTTCCTACACTAATCTATGGGAGGAGTTATGTGCAGATAAATTAAACTTTGCAAAAACAAGAAAAAATACACAACAAAAATAACGTATCATAACACAACAATTTTCATGGAGAAAACACTTTCAAGAAACACCCCACTCCAAAGCAACCCAATGTATTTTTTAGTCATCAATAGTTACAAACTTACAATACAATTGCAGAATGTAAGACTTTTCAAGAGTATCACCAAACCACCCAACATAATACCTACAAACATAATACCTACAAAACTTGTAATGAAACCTCCATCTTAAGCACCCAATAAATAGAAGAGCAATACATGAAACCATCAAATGACAATTAAGAAACCATGAACTAAAACCACCCAAAATGTGGCAACCAAATCTCTAGTCAAAAATTCAACACCCAATTCCCAAGATGAGTCCTGTTGATGCGTGTTTTATGACACAACAAACATTTACTAGAATAAAGTGTCCAAGACGCTCTATCCCCTCTTGAAACTACCTTCTATGCTAAGATTGCAAGTAAGATCATATGGTAATTCCAATGTTTAAGATGAATGCGGATGAGCTCTGTGGTTTTGATGTGATTTGCTGGTTATGACAAGGGGACTTACTTTTGTGAATTACTCTGGAAAGCAGAGACATGAATACAGTATCATTTTGGATTTTTTGATTTTATGAAAAAAAGTGAAAAGGATTAAGGGTTTTAGAGATCCTATGCTATTCCTAAGAAATCAAGAGACGACGAAGATTAAATGAAACCAAATAAACAATACTCTACTTCGCCACGTTATACGACAACTACACAAAGCAAGTGCAATCTTCTGGGAATGTGCTTATGATTTTCACGTAATGAATAATTACCATCAAATAGAACAATAATTATCCAAACAGAAGTTAAGCATCCACGAAAAAGCTCAATCTAACTTTGCACATTGAGTGAAAAGCATCCACTCAAAGAAAGTATGAGCTGGGTTTCACTAGTCTCCGTTATCAATCTATCATTCTTTAGCATACATTCTAATTCAAATTTACTAAATGAGAAAGAAAATATGCGACCATGCAACTATTTGACAATCAAGGATTCAAGGCACCTCATGCATTTGAACTTTATTATCAAAATAGTGTTTTCACAACAATCTCATAAAACTCTCTTATTTTCTACAATCTAATTCTCTTGAATCTGCTCTAACTTCTAATGCCTTCTAATTCTCCCTCTTCTGATCTAATTTTCTAATGAAATGAGAGAGAGCGAGGGGGGTTTATATAGCACTTCGGAATTACAATGAATGGCCAAGATTGAAATGAGATCAGTGGCCCAGATTTAACATGACTAAACCCTAATTAGGGTTTCCAAAATATCAACCAGTTAACTAGAGAGAACCTCAAACATCTGGAGTGGCAAGTTTTATCTTTAACGATAGCATCTGGGAAAGTTTCCAATTTCAACGCCAGTTCGATAAAGCTCTTCTTGTCTTTTTCCAATTTCGATTTTTTGAAACTTATCTCTTTGGGGTGTTGGAAAATGAATAATTAAAATAATTAAAATAATTATTTTATGTGTTATTTCCAACCCATTCGTTTTTATGGCAAATTATTTTTTGTCTAAGGCAATTTTGATTTTCGAATTTTCTTTTGCCTTAGGCGAATTTTCTTTCTTCCAAATTATTTTGCCATAACTTCTTTCGTCCAAAATTATTTTGCCGTAAGTCCTTTCGTCCAAAATTATTTTGCCGTAATTTTTAATCGTCCAAAATTATTTGGCCATAAATTTCAATCGTCCAAAGTCTCTGGCAAAATTTATTTCATCTTCCTAGAACGTTTGGCATGATTTTCTTTATACATTTTGGACTTTAGGTGAATTTTCTAAAATGCCAAGTATAGCGAATTTTCAAAGTGCTAAGCATATATTTTTCAATTTCTCAAAGCCCATACTTAGGCAAAAAAAATTTAATTTTCACACTTCCCTAGACATGGCGGACTTCCTCATTAGTTTAGCCATTCAACTTTTTTGCTCAAGGCGGACTTTCATTTGTCTTAGGCCATTCAATTTTTCCTTGGCTATGCCTTAGCCACTTCATCTTTTGTCTTGGGGCAAACTTCAACTCTCTTCAAGCCACTTCAACTTTGGCTGGGTGGACTTTACTCTTTCCCTTACCTTTCAAGGTTATTAACTTCATTAAATTTCTTGCATCTTCTTCATTTACCCAAGGCACTTAGCCAATTTGCATGCCATTCAACATTTTATCTAAGGCGGACTTCATCAGATCTCATGCCATTTCCATTCTAGCTCAAGGCGACTTGCCTTGTTTCCTTGCCACTTCACACTTGGATAGGCGGACTTCAGCTTGTCTCTTGCCATCTAGTGGGCGGACTTTGTCAAATTTCATGCCACTTCTCCATTTATCCAAGGCGGACTTCATACACTTTGTTGCCATTTAATATTTGAACATGGGCGGACTTGCTAGGATGGCTTGCCATTTCCTTATACTGCTGAGGGCGGACTTCACCTCCTCTCTTACCATTCAAGGCGGTCTTGGCAAAATGTCTTGCCATTTCTTCATTATGCCCAAGGTGGACTTGACCACTTTTGATGCCACTTCTCTATGCTGCTGGGCGGAGTTTCTTCATTGTCAGGCCATTTCCATTGTCTGGCTGAAGCTTGTTGGCATTAATTTTCTCTTTCTCCTTGCTGGTTGGACCTCCATGATTCCAAACTTAGGCGAATTTCCATGATTACTCAGATTTTATCCATGATCTACTCAGATTTCTTGATGAATTTCCAGATTTTTCACCAATTTGTTGACTGATTTATCATTTTATTCACCATTTTTTTGTGATTTTTTCCAGATTTCTCATCATTTTCCAGAATTTCACCATGAATTCAAAAAATTTCAAATCCATTTTCTAAGAGTTTCGTTGATCTTTTTGAACTTCTGAGTGGATTTCCGAAACTCAAGACCTTTCCAAATATAGAAACTTTCTAAAAATAGAAATTTTCCAAAAATAGCAACTTTCCAAAAATAGACCCTAAAAAATAGGGATCTCAGAATTTGCCCAAAAGTGCCAAAAAAGTAGGTCCTAAAAAATAGGGGGCCAGAGTGAAAAACCCTAAAAACTGGGAGGTGTCGGAATTGACTGAAACGACAGTCGATCTTCGTCTCCCAAGCCTCCTAAGCATGATGGCGACGTTTGCACAGTGATCCAGGCTAAAACTCATTTGCTTGACTCAGGGTAACCATTCAAAATTCAGACTCAAAACCCCAAACGGAGACCGGACAAAAACCAAGACGCAACGACAAAACCCCAAAAAGCAAATTATGAGGGTCGCCATTTGCAATGGGGCGAGGTGTGAATTAGGTCACAACAAGTCCACATGCTAAAAACAACATATTCCTTCCACTTGCCATAAGCTCACCATGATCCACTCACCGACTTGGGCACTTCATTTTGGCTTCAATATTTCCACTCAAAGATGCCTTGCACATCATAAGTTGGTCAACAAATGTAAATACCTCTTGCAACTTTCTTATGTGACATTGATGTTCTTACATTTTCAATGTAGGAAGCCCAACTTCCAAAGGAAATAATTTTTGACAAGGAGAGTCAATTTAACCCAATTTCTTAAAAATATACAAAGCTCACAGAAATCTATGTCTTAATCATCAAGGAACCAATGACAACCCTTTCGACAAAAAATCTAGGGCCGAAAACGACTTTTATCGTCCAAAAATTGAAATTTTTCATTCTATAACCAAAAAATTGCACATTCTATATAACCAAAAAATTGCATTACTTATATTCTGAACATAAGGATGCAAGGTTGAGACACTTTTCATAACACCTAGTTGATTTCTAGGCTGCTTTATTGTTATGTTTATTGTTAAATTGTATATTTAGGATGCATAGGGGTTTGTGCCCTTTCTAAAACCCACCTTTACCTTTTAAACAAAAAAAAAAGGCTTCATTAGTATACAAGCAGAATTAGAAGAATCTAGCAAGCCGATTTTAAGAGTATGTCTGCATCTAGTGAGACCCCAAATCATAGGCATGCTATTATTGCTGAAGCAAAAAACAAGAATTTTCTGATTGGACAAAATAAGAAATCTCCAAATAGAGAAATGGGCTCTTTTCGGGACTGAGAGACAGAAGAGCAGAGAGAATGCTGTACAAGAGATGAAGGCAAGTAAAGGATAGATAAGCCAAAGCTCGACAGACATTTCCAGATGCAAAAAACCACAGATTAATGAGAGCTGAAAAATCACTAACTCTAAACCCTAAAAGATCAAAAAACAAAAGCCCCCTCATTCAATGAACGATAAGAGCAAGGAAATTTTGGTGCAATTTAAATAAAATGCCAATCAGTGTCTTGAACAAAAAAGAGAGCCAGGGAACAGAAAATAATACTTAATATGTTTGTACATCATAGTAGATCTGTGAAGAATTGTACTCATACAATCCATTAAAAAAGATTGAAACTTATACCCAGCTAGCCCCCTACCATCCTCTGTAAAAGACATGATAACCATAATATACACCCCGATAACTTAGTTTTATCAGAAAAATTATTTTGACTTGGACAATAAAGCATTGGTATGTAAGGATCCTTTTGAGCATGTCTTAGGTTCTGAGCATGTCTTAGGCTGAAATTTGAATCAAGTTTCTTTCTCAGGATTGACATTCAGGAATCAGATACTTATGGACAGTAGACTTTTTTGTAGTAAATGTCCATTTGAACAGTTAAGAGGTCTTTTATCCTGACTCTCCAAGATGGCACAATTATTTAGTTTAATGGTTAGATGATATAGGCTGCAATTTTCCAATGTATAGGGGAAACGTACCAGTAGTTACCAGGGCTAACTTCGCACATCCGTAGAGAGTGGAAAATAGGTCCGATTTCTTCAATTTTTTTTTGGGCTTGTCCGTAAGCAAGTTATTAGCTTAAAAAGAAAATTTTGGCTTGTGGGTAGTTAAAACGCATCTTCTTGAACCCATAAAGCGAAAGGTGGTCAAAAAGGGTGTTTTCAAACCTCCGTCCCCTACATCTTTACCACTTCACCACTACCCGTTCATTGGACAGCCAATAAACACTTTAAAAAATTCAAGGTGTTTTCAATGTGTTTCCATTGAAAATAGATATGTACCAATAGTTGTTTAATTTTTTTGGTCAACTACACATTCAGCAGTGAACATATATTGGTGTAATTTGTAAATTTTTATTGGCATAATTAAAACAATGTAATGACTAAAATATAAACGGTTATTGGGGGGTCAAGTAAGCATGGAGTAAACAGCAATTGGATCATGGACAGCAACTGGCACATTCCCCTATACAGCCTTCATTCTTAACACAAAGAAAATTCCAGCAGGTGAGTGGTATCAATTTTGCTTCAGTAAATCTGGAAAGCTGCCTCAATACCTCATTCAATTCTCTACTGTCTAAATCTTTCTACATTTTCTAATTTGAATGTCTTTTTTTGCGGCTTAAAAGATGTAGGCATAGGAGGATGCCCTAACATCCCTTAGACAGATGAGGGGAGTCATGAGTACCATCAATTTTGCTTGGCTAAACCTTAAAGGTTACCTAGATTCCTCGCTCTCCTTTCTACTCCACCAAAAGTCTTCCACATTTTTTAATTGGATTTTTTTTCTGCTGTTTAAAAGGTGCAGGCATGGGTGGATACACTGATGTCCCTGGGGCAGATGAGGGCCATCATGACATCTCAAAGGAGTTCTCAATTTTAGCAAAAAGTAAGGGGATGTTCGAGGCTCATATAAGGAAAGGAGGGAAACGGTATCCTAAAACATCCCAGACATCCATTAAGTGCCAATGGAGGAGCTCCCCAGTAACACTGGTTCTATCAATTTAAACTTTAAAAATGCTATCAAAAACCAAAAAAATAACCATTTTTCCTTGGTACCCAACAAAATGGCTAGCTTCACAGTTTGACCTCTCAAGAATGAGGAACAGACACACCCATAAGAATAAAAGAAGCATGTGCCAGACCAGCATTCATCAAAATTATTCTACAAATCATTATGTTACATGATAAATTTTCATTATTTCTCCAACATTTTATTGGTGTTTTAAACTTAAAAGTATAACCAAAATTATGAATCTTGAACCATACCAAGTTGCACAATTTAGTAACAACTCATATTTCATATGGCATGCTCTTTCAAAGATAATTGTTGAACTTTTATATATATGATTTGGAGGGTAATAAGACACCCACCACTTATCTGCTACCTTTTAGGCCATTCCATCTGTGTGACATAATTGGTAATGCCAGAGCATTTGTGACCACTGGTTCAGCACCATTTAGTAGAATCTAGGTGCTTGTTAGATTCTCTCAGTCTCACTCCACTGGAAGTTTCAGGGCCCACAGGGTGTTTGGATTCTAGCTGCACAGCCTAGATTGTCATCCACTCACAGCATATGGGTAAGTTGGGCATTTATGTCTCCCTTTGACAAAGGTGGCAAGGAACGTCACATTCTCCTCAGGGCATTTTTGGAACAATATCAGACAACAATTGCACTCTTAATGGGAGTCAAATAGAGACAGATTTAATTCTTATAGTTGCATATATTGGCAAAAGATTGCAATTAATCACGAATAATCAGAAATTGGACAGAAAACCAATTTTTTGACTGAAATATCACAAGCTTTTTGAAAGAATAAAATCTGCTGTGATCTATACATTTGTAAACCCTAACCCTTTTTTTTTTAAATCAGTATCCATAACCCAATTAAATCACAAGTTTTTGGAAAGATCTTTATCTTTAGGTTTGCTGATTTATTCCCAAGAATGATTTCTGCTACAATGGTAATTTTTGGGAGAATCTTCATCAACCGTAGGAAAAAGGACCTGTAAAACAAATAGCAATTCTAATGCTACTGTCCCCCATTAAAACAAGCCGTGGCAGCTCAAAGTCCCTCAAGATAGCTGACAACAGCAGTGTAAGTAAATTGGAAAGCAAGAGCCTCATCCAAACACAGGTTGTCCCGATGGCTGGTGATGCATCAAGGTTTATCTGTAAAGCACATTTAAGTAAGATGGGCATCATGGATGCTTTTTGCATTGTGTGGAAAAATAGAGACACCTGACCACATATTCAGGAAGCGTGCAATTACCTGAGGGTTTTGTGATTGGTGACAAGCTGAGTTCAACTTTCTTTTTACTCTCCCACTTTCTTGACAAGGAGCTTTTTTAGAGAATTCTTGGATGATAAGAACAGCAACACAGGTCCATGGAAACAATTTGGTTGACACAATTAATTTATTTGGAATGCAAGATACAAAGCTACTTTTCAGAAAAAGAAATACCTCCCTGCTTAGTATGGATAAGTTGTGAGTGATTATACAGGAGTTGGCTTTGACTGGGCATGCTAAGCCTGAGAAGGATGTGAATGTTTTGCCTGTTGGGGCTCTAGCCCAGGTGAAACCTTTCCATGTCTATCTGGGGAGAGGTTCTTTAAACACATAATGCATTTTTCTTGCACTCATAATATTTTTCCTGTCCAGACTCTAGCCCAGGTGCAATCTTTACCTGCTTTCCAAGCAAAGTTGTGACTAGGAGGTATATTTCCACAGCGAGTCAAATTATGATATTGCTATCAGGATTCAACTGTGTAGTTTCGAGTCAAACTCATTGACCCATGTTTCATGAGTAGTGGTTCACCGGAACCCATCTCTCATGATATCGAATGGTCCACTTAGCACTCATTGCATCTAGGTGATGCTCACGAGGTGAAGCATCAATCCATCCTTCCTGAGGTCACCTTATCCTCGCAGACGCTTCCAGTTCTCAAGCGCCGCTTTTAACTGTGTGAGCTTTCCAAGGTTAAGCCCGCTTTAGTTGTTACCCCATTTGCAAAACCTTCAACAAGTGTTGTGCCTTATGAACCATTCATAATAGAGCCCCTTTTAGCTCATCAATTGATAAGTAGGAGGTATTTTTCCACAGCGTGTCAAATTATGATATTGCTATCAGGATTCAACCGTGTAGTTTCGAGTCAAACTCATTGACCCATGTTTCATGAGAAAGGTTCACCCAAACCACCCCTCATGATATCGAATATCCACTTTAGCACTCATTGCATCTAGGTGATGCTCACAGGTGAAGCATCAGTCCATCCCTGAGGTCACCTATCCCTGATCAAGCTTCCAAAATTTCAAGCGCTTAACCGTGAGTTTCTCCATGTTACCCGCTTTGGGTCAAGTTAATTCCATTTGCAAAACCTTCAACAAGTACAGCCTTATGAACCATTCGCGAGCCCTTTAGCTCATCAAATTGATAAGCGAGGGAGGTATATTTCCACAGTTGAAGTCAAATTATATATTAGTTATCAGATTAATCGGTATCAATTATTACCCATAGAGGTTCATCGGTCCCATCTCATGATATCGGTCGGTTTCATTTTAAAGATACCATTGCATCTAGGTGATGCTCACAGAGGTGAAGCACTGGGCCTTCCCAGAGGTCACTCATCCCAGTACTACTCCAAGCTTAAATGCGCTTAACCACAGAGTTTTCCTAAGGTTAAGCCCACTTAGTTTGCAACTCCATTTGCAAAACCCTCAGCAAGTGTTGTGTCTTATGAACCATTCATTATAGAACCCCTTTAGCCATCGACTGATGGAGGTATATTTCCATAAATAGTCAAATTATGATATTGCTATCATAATCTAAACTTATATCATAATTTGACTACTGTGGAAATATACTCCTACTACCAATTGATGGTTAAAGGGCCTCTGTATAATGAATGGTTCATAAGGCACAACACTTGGTTGGAAGGCTTCGGCAAGGTACAGCCAGTTTAACCTTGGAGAAAACTCCCCTCGTTAAGCGCCGCTTTGAGCTGAGCAAGACTTCTGGATGGGTGACCTCCTGATGGGACTAGCACACTTCGGAGCATCACCTAGATGCAATGAGTGCTAAGATGCAATGAGTGCTAAGTGGACCATTCGATATCATGAGAGATGGGTTCCGGTGAACCACTACTCATGAAACATGGGTCAATGAGTTTGACTCGAAACTACACAGTTGAATCCTGATAGCAATATCATAAAAGTTGTGACTGTTTTTTATACATGAAATGGTTTTGATTGGGCATGCCAAGCGCGTAATGAATGTGAATATTTTGCCTGCCAGAGCTCTAGCACAAGTGCAATTCTTCTGTGCCTATCTTGGGAGAAATTTTCTTGCACTCATAATGCTCAGCTATTATAAATCATACGTTCCCTGGAGTGATGAAAGACGTAATTAGTCCCCAAAAAACTGATTTGATAGTTGAAATCCATCTCCAGGTCATCTTCCAGAAGCATGAGCATCAACAGACCTCAAACATAACTACTCTCAAAACAGAAATTCTTACGCGTATAATAGTCCCAAACAATGTAATCAATATAGATAAAATCACAATGTTAATCTAAATCCTATTAATAAAGAGATGTTTTGTATCGACTAGAGCTACCATCTAGAGTGAAAACCCAAAACATACAATCAAACACACACAGAAATTTCTTTCTACATGACTCTGCATGTGCTCACATATACATACAGATTGCAATGCAGCTTTTTCCCAAAAGAAATTATGAGTAGCATATAGCAAAATAACTGTAAACTAGAAATTACTAAAATTGAATGGAGTAAAAACCCTAGCAATACCTAAAAGCTAAAATCAAAATTCCCTGAAGGTCTTGCAGTTCAAAATAATTTCTTGGTACAAGGAGTGATGTCTAATGCATAGAAGCAGAACACATCAAAATTGCAATTAATCAAGGGTTGCCACTCGCAGCAACTTTTTCCCCCAAAAAAATCACAGTTTCAAAAAAATTGTCAACAAGTTTTGACCCATTTTTTCAGGTTCAAACACATTTCAATTGGACTAAATCAGGATTTAATGGCACCCAAACACATTTTAGATTTTCAAATGTTTTTTGTCCATTTTTAACTGATGTGACCCACAACATGCAAATTTGAGCATTAGGGTTTTAGTTTTGATCAGATCACATTCTCACTGAAACAAAAAAGACATTATTTTCAGTGAATGTTACAGGAAAGTTGTACAATTGAGACTGAAAAATTCATGTTCAGCAAACAATTTCCCACCAGATGAGCTTCAGATACTTTTACAGTATAAACATATAAATTCTTGCTTTCCACTCATGAATCAATGAACTGGGATTCAAAAAAAACTTGTAGTGTTGCAAAGTAACAACACTTTCTTGGATATTCATCTTCATTGTGAAATAGGCTGAATTTGTTGGTGTAAATTGAAGATTAAATGGATTGTGTGTTATAACGCCAATAGAACCTTAGGTAATTTGAAAGACATCAATATCAATAGCAATAAAAGAAAAAATCCAGACATTCTTACAGGAATTCTATCAAGAATCCATTACATTATGAAAGGCTGACGGATGTGAAATATATTTGGGAGTTTCAATTTGTTTGAAGTTATCAATGAAATTTAGTCATAGTATAGTGACCTTATACAATTCCAGAGAGAATTTAACAAAGATATATTCAAAAGTACCTTTTACAACATCTATTGAATTTCTATTAAATGTCTGGCATCTTTGATAACCCTATTTATAAAAATGTTTAATAATTCTATCATTTTCATACATTTTAAATAACTTCTCTTATTTTATCGTCTATAATCAACCTCTTAGGAATATTTCTGTAATGATTAATTTGCATACCCATTCTAATTCCTATTTAGTTGTATCACTTTTGGAGAATGGCTCAAGGCAATTACATATTGACAAATGGCATACTTTTAAGACAAATTGCAAATTTTCAGTTCTACTCTAGCACTACCATTACATGTTGCCAAGTGTCCATACTTAGGCCAACCTTTATGGTGATCTGGTTGAATGACTTAGGAGAGACTGTGACCTGAGAGCTTCATCACCACGACCTGCAGCCCTCTAGTGTAGAGCTCTCTTTGTAGCAGCAAGAGTCATTGGCTACGTCTGATTTTTTGGAACTTTGTACTCAACATGTAGGTTGACTTTGTACAAGTAGATTGCAATTGAAAATTTGAAAACTATAATCATCTAGTTATTATTTATGCACAATGCAATATGTTTTATTTACGACAATGTAATCAGCAATATAAACATAAATGACAAAGATGAAAAATCTACATTTCCACAATCCACAAGCTAAACTCTCATTTGCTCTCTGTATCTCTATGCTAGAGAAATGCCTTTAAATTTAAACAAAAAAAAGGCCTTTCTCTTTTTTGCCTTTTTTTTCAGGTTTCCGTTTTTTTAAGATCAGATATTTTCTCAAATTTTTAAAAAAATCACAATCTTTTTGGTTTGCCGATTTCTCCCCAGAAAATTTTTCCTGCTATGATCAAATGGACCATCTACTTGTGAATTCAAACTCGAGCACCAAAAATGAGAAACTGGCTTAGGATAAGGGATTCCAGCAGTCGCAACTTGCAACAGATACAGATAAAGTATCTAATATGGATACAGCTATTTTTCAAGACCCCTAATATGGCTACAAGCCTACAGCTGTATACAAATATATAATAGTATTGATATATAATAATGTAAATAATCAATATATGTAAGAAAAAATTAACAACAAATATTATTAAATTTAATTAAAATAAACTTATTAATAACCATAGTTGCTAGGAGATTGGTACTAGTACTGGTACGGGAGACTGGTAACAGTACCAGAATGACTTTTTTTTTAAAATAGGACACGGGGGTACTTGGAGAAGCCATTTTTTTAATATAAATAAAAAATTTAAAAATTAAAAATTAATAATTTATAGAAAATCTGAAAATATGATGACATTGAACTTTCAAAACAATAGCAGTAGTAAAGTTTAACAATGAACATTAAATTTAATCGCTCTTAGACATGTCAAATACATTATGCTTTAATTTTTAAAGTTTCAAATGTTTAAACTTTAAAGTTTTTTAGGTATTTTAGCAAGAGACGTCTTTTTTGCAGCAGGAGACATCTTTTTTGCAGCGGGAGACAGCAGGATACTCAGGAAACTTCGGCGTAAGTCTCCAGCCTCCTGGAGGCATCTTCGGAGATGGTACCGATGCCGGAGATGCGTCTCCATCTCCGAGAGGCATCTCAGAGGGGGGGAGACGCGTCTCCCGGCAACTATGTTAATAACTAATATAATTTAATATAAATGTTTGAACTATTATATAATTAATAAATTAATAAATCTTACTATTCATAAATAAATGATAATCATTAGATTAATAAATATTGTTAAACATACTAAATAAAGTAAATTTTGAAATTAAAATTATTAAAATTTAATACATAATAAAGAATAAATAAAATAATAAAAAATATTATTAAACATAGTAAGTAATTAAATATTAACAATTAAGGGGTTGATCCCCTAGTGCGATGGTTAAGTGGCGGTGTTGTACCCATGGCCACTAGGGTTCAAGTCTCTGAACTTGACCCCATTGTTTCTTTGGGCGTACATGCCTCGTGTGCCAAGCATTAAGGCTTGAGGCCTCTTCCCTCACTAGGCTGGTGTGCTCGCGGGCCTTGTGCCCTCGCTGCGCTATCATGCTCGCGGGAGAGGTTGCCATTCCCTCGTTGTGCTGGTGTACTCGCAAGCCTTGTGCCCTCATGAGCTACCATGCTCGCGGGAGTGGCTTGCTCTTGCATACATGTCGGAGATGAGGTCCCCGTTTGTGGCCTCATTGGTTCATAGCTCCAATCAAAAGCATGTACCGATCAAAGAAAAAAACAATTAAAAGTTTAAAATATTAAAAATTTAAAACTAAACGTTAGGAAGTTAAATAAATACCTAATATAAACCATTGATAGGGACATGCTTGCAAAAATTATTATACTTCCATGTTCCTATTCAACCCTAAAGTCTAAATTGCACACAACTAAGTTACCAATTTGGCCCTGCAACCTTGTGAGTTCAAGTATGGCAAGCAACGGTGTGAACGGGGTTCAGAATTTCACCTATGGGTTCATCTCAGACAACCCCGAGCAAACCCACAACAAATTTTGACATTTCTTTTCTAATTCCACAACAAACCTAACAATTTTAATGTAAAAAGGTAAAAACCCTATACATGGCTAGTTGCAAAGGTTGCAATCATGAGCACAAATACAAAACCAAGAAGACTAATCCTACCTGCCTACAAGCATAAACAAACCTTAAACACATGGCACATAATCCTTTCACATGAACATAGAAAACAAGAATTCTTATATTGTTCTCATATGCAATTTCAGTTTGTACACACTCCTAATAGCACTAGCCTTAGCATTGGCCCTTTCTATCACATGAGAGTAATTTACATATGCCTTTAGTACACTATACATTATTTATTCATTCCTTGTATTACATTGTATGCTTTTATTTATAAAAAAATAGCAGGTATGTATGTTAATTAATTTATTAATACTAATTAATTATTAATATTAGCTTTATTTATAATATTTTGTAATGTCCCGTTTTATTTCTAAACATCTGCAGCCTATGTTTAAAAAGAAATCAATAAA